>JBBPPG010000769.1:0-16060 GCA_038091855.1 Leccinellum luteum
GCGAGGGATCCGTTGTAACCCGAGCTGACTCGGATTGAAAATTCTGCAAGGATACTGCCATCGGTACTATCGTAGATGCGAACAGAGTCGTGATTCCATGTGCCAGTAGCGATGCATCGACCACTGTCAGGAGAAAACTTGACTGCAGCCAACCAGTTGTCGTGTTCGAATGGGCCGAGGAGTCGCTCGCCCCCGGGAAGCGACCAGACGCTGAGCGTCTTGTCATCCCCTCCTGTTGCGATTTTCGTCCCATCGGCCGAGACGTCCAACGCAATCACAGACCAGCCGTGTGCTTTGAATTCGACTATCTTTTCGTGGCTTGACGTAGCCCAGACGATCACTTGACCAGTGTACGTCCCACACACGACCCATTTGCAGTCTTGCGAAACCGCCAGATCGTAAATCTCGATTCCAGCGTCCATTCGCTTCCCCACCTCTTTCCCATCTTCCACTCGCCATTTTCGAATTTTCTTTCCCCATCCTCCGCTCATGACATGCTCCCCATTAGCAAGAAAAGCAACAGAATATATCTGATCTTGCCACTGAGCAACAAATTCCATTGGGTCAGTGATGTTTTTTCTGGCATTCAATTGCTGAGGAGCCTGAGGTTGGTTGTCTTCCCTACTCAGCTCTGTTGCTCTCGTCAGTACCATTCATCGATGAATCGATGACCTAAGCTTGCCCACGCACTCACCGTTCCACCACCGCAACAGTCCTGTTGACAGCCTGAACATTTAGGGCCAGGTTCTGGTGAGGGTACAAAGGAAATGTCTGGCCATTCAAATATTCACTCCCGGTACGCCTTCCGAGTCATCGCCTGGCATACACGTGCACACTCATTCGCTCTCACGCAGCTATCCTGTGCCCTGGGCGCTCCCTTTCATCAATATCTTGCTCGTCTTTTTGCGTACGTGTCATCACTATCGTGTTTGTGGTTTTTTCGACTAGAAAATCATAATGTAAGCAAGGTCACCCACCTATCAGTCAAGGATTTCGGGGTGGTTTCTTGGGCTCTCACCTCGTTTCGACATTTTTCGTCACATGTTCTTCATGAAGAGATGCTTCGGCGTCACTATCCGATTATTAACTGAGCTAGCAATGTGATTTTGTAGACCAACTTCGACTGGCGTACTCAAGAGGCAACTCTTCGCTCGAATTACCATCGTTCCCGTCGGTTGGTCCTCCTTCCGATTGTATGATGCTCCAAGTGTACTAGCCCTTAAACGCCATCAGGGGACACGTCGCACGCTCGGACTCGACACACGCGCACCACACCATGCGTGCGTATTTTCACATATCATTATCGATCATTCTGAACATGAAACCACCGATATGAGGTATGCTCGACATTCTAAAGGGCACACATGAGAAACGATGGGCGATGCAGAACCTGGTGTGAAAGGGAAAGGGGCAGATGTATCTGCGCGCTTTCTAGGCACGTTCTTGAAAACATACGATATGCCTCCTCTCCGTCTCGTTCCCATTTTTGTAGAAGGTACAGTTCGAAGAGTCGCCCATCTCACGACATAATATAGCAGCTCGCACGTATCCCATTTTCTCCTTCCGAGCGGGGTCGATTCTCTATGCTCTCTGATACGGCACTTGTGTTAGTTGCAGGCTTGCAGTACCAATCCACAGTGCGCAAATATGTTCAAGTTCATACCAGCAATTACTTAATGACGAATGGTATAAATTTAGCAGATTATCTGTGCGGTCAGCACTGGGTCATTAATAATTCCCGCTAATGAAGCACATATCATCGACAGAGACCCTCGCATGTGACATAGGTGTATTTACCTCCTTCAACGGGCTTGGGAAGCGATGCGTGGGGCGCAGCACGGAAAGCTGTACCACATAAGTCGGGAAATTGGGCCAAATGAGCTCTCACCGGCAGCGATTCCGCGACCAACAGAGATCAAGGACGAACACGAGACGTTCTACCCAATGCCAAAAGCTCAGGCTCAGACAAAGTAATCATCCCCTTTGTTCTTTATCAACCTTCGTTTCAAATTCAGGGCCATTTCACCCCCGGGTCATTCTAATCGGGCGACGTTCAAGTGGCTTCAAATTTAGAAACCAGGTTACATCGGGACTAATCGACCCCTTGGAATGGTGATGATCAAAACCTCGGGCCTCAGCTTTCATCTGCGTGAAATTCTTCATATTCGTCCAACGTCAGGAAACCGACAAGACTCCGAGTCGTAGTACTACAATAAGGTCGTCTTCGAGTCGGTTTGGGAAGGGAGGTGATAATTCAAGATAATTATCTCCTGTGCCTTGTGCAATTGTTCGGAACGCAGACCAAACAGTACTTACGATGGGTGTACAACGTTCGTGAAACTTGTCAGCGAGCCGGGATTCGAGGGAATAACCAAGGATCTCCTCTGATGCGCTTTCGATCGCATACCAGATCACCGCATCCTGCTCATCTTCCGTGGGTGGCATCCCATCGACACTGAACATGTAGTGGTAGATATGCCTCTTGACAGTGAGGAACAGTACGTTGACCTGGACTCGAGTGGGAATCTTTTGTTTGATCCCAGAGGACGGCGATAAAGGCGATGAACAGTCTGAGTCTGGTCCGACTCGGACTCAGATATGAAGTCGTCGTCTTCGTCGAAGTAAGACATACTTAGTCCTGCAATCAGAGGTTCTGGTACAGTTGTGCTGTCTGGAAGGAAAAACGAATACCTGGCGCAAAGACTGCAGGTGATGGGGATCGAAATTCAGGGGCAAGAGGTAGTTGGTCAAGTTGTAATTTGTGAGATCACCAAATATGGTTAACGATCAAGCAGGAAATGTATGTCATTGTCACGTTCACCAGAGACCGCGGAATATACAGACGCACGGGCCAATGTACGAGCCCTCAGGGCCTCGTGGGCTCATGTCAACTTTATGATAACATAACGTGGATCAGATACTAATCTGGGCGGTCATTTACACAAAGCGAGAACTGAAGTTAGCAGGCTAACTTGAAGTTCCGTCGTAATCACGCTCATTGCACTGTCTTATTCCATTTTGTAATGATATTGCTTGAAAGCCGTTCTGAAAGTGGCTCATAGGTCCGGACGGGAGTCCATCGTACACAAAGCTAATAACAATCCATGATTACTGCACGTCGACCGTACGCACGCTGTCCATCAACTCTTCTAACGACGTCTCGGCCCGCATCTGAACATTGACAAAACACCGATTGTTGTCTCGCAGAACTGAGCTAGTAACGTCGTTTACCAAATTGTAGACCAACTTGAACTGGCGTACTCGGGAGGCAACTCTTCACTTTCGCGTTGGTTGATCCTTTTGATTGTGTGTGCTCCAGATGTACTAACTCATCAGGGGACACATCGTCCACACACATCCTCATCCCTTCAACGACGTCCATTATCCTGAACATAGAACAAGGCGTGTTCGATATTCTAGAGGATACATAGCGCACAAGGGTTTTTCAGGACCTGGTATGAATGAGAGGTTGGTGCATCTGCACGCTTTCTAGGCATCATCTTGAAGACATGATGTATCTCCCTTTCATCTCGTTCCCATGTTTGTACTGGGCACTGGCACAACTCGAAATAAACCTACCCATCTCGCGGCATGACATAGTAGCTCGCAGTATCGCATGTTTACCTTCCGGACGAGGCCGATTCTCTATGCTCCCTGGTACGGCTCTTTGCTAGGTGCGGTAACGGTAAAAAATTTGCAGATTATTTGCACGGTCAGCACTGGATCATTAATCATTCCCGCTAACGAAGCACATCAGCGACAGAGATACTCACAGGTACTTAATACTTAATATAGGTGCATTTGCCTCCTTCAACGAATTTAGGAAGCGATGCATAGTGCGCAACACGGAAAGTTGTACCACACAAGCTGGGAAATTGGGGGAAAATAGCTCTCACTGGCAGCGATTCAGTGACCAACAGAGATCGGGGATGGACGCTAGACGTTCTACCCAGGGCCAAAAACTCAGACTCCGACGAAGTAGACGTCCCCTTTGTTCTTTAACAACCCTCGTTTCGAGTTTGGGGCCATTTAACCCCATTCTGGTTGGGTGACGAGTCGAAGCGGGATGAAATGTAGAAACTGGGTTGCATCTGGATCGATCTACCCCGGGCCCTTGGAATATTTGGCAATGGTCAATAGGCGCCTCAGCTATATATGCGCATGGGTTGCGCAAGCTCTCATCTATATGAGATTCTTTGTGTTCGTCCAACGTCATGAGACAGACAAGTGTTACGGTAAGGTTTGTCAAACAGACAACTTCGCGTCGAGTTGCGACATACATAGGCATAGAAGTATATCATGTTGAGCATACAAACGATGATATCTACTAGAAATCAGCATCATCATTATGAGGCCCGTACCATAATCTATCGCTCGTGATGAGTAATCCACAAAATGTTGTAAAGCGATTGTGAGCGGATAGATTCTCAAGCACGACTGTATTCATGTACCTCTGGGCTTGGCGGTATACCTCGGCGAATTGCTCGAGAGGTACATGCTTTCTCCAGTAGCCAGACCTGAGACTTTACAAAGCGACGATGAAAGACGCAGCTGCCACAAGAGATGCGAGCGGCGCCATTGATCCTGGTTGAAGGATATTTCCGCGACAAAAGTCCTCCGGTACGATTCAGTGGATCGCAGTTTGAATGCACTCGTGTTCAATGTAGAAAGTGGTACCCTGAGCCAAAGTGTGCATAATTAGCTTTTCATGACAGTAGCATAAGAAAGTAGGACACAACTTACCAAGCGATATTCTGGAACTCGTGATAGGTGTACAACGTTCATGAAACTTTTCAGCAAGTCTCGGTTCCAGGGAATAACCAAGGATCTCCTCTGATGCGCTTTCGATCGAATGCCAGATCCGAGTCACCGCATTTGATCATCTTCCGTGTGCGGGATCGCATCTACGCTGAACATGGAGCGGTAGATGTGCTTCTTGATCGTGAGGAACAGTATGTTTGCCTGAACTCGAATGAGGATCTTTTGTTGGATCCCAGGGGAGGATGATGGAGGCGATTAGCAGTCTGAGTCTAGGTCCGACTCAGATGTCGTCGTCTTCGTTCAAGTAAGATTTGATATAGTAATTATTCTGCAATCTGAGGTTTCGGTACAGCTGTGCTGTCTGGAAGCAATGACCCATGGATGATGGGAATCGGAATTCAAGGCAGACTCGAGATAGTTGCGATGCGTTTCAAGTTATAAATTCCCGTCTGCGCAACAAGCGCTCCATTATTCCCACACGTACGACAGGTCCTCAGGCCCTGGTACCCGTCGCGTACATTGTCGCACTTCATCACCACACACGCTACGAATCGAGAGAGCACTGCGGCGGGAATTTGTGGCGTCTAAAACGACCGGCGGGAACGGCGGTCCGAGTGGTGCGTCCACTTCGGGGCATTCGCGCAGACGGAGTTGCGGGGGCAGGGACCCCAGCTTAGATAGATTGTCCTCGTAGAGTACACCTTCCACATGGGACAGTAATTGACTTTTAAAAAAAGTTATAAATAGTGAGATTACTGTCAAATGTGGTTGTCGATCAAGCAGGAAGTGTATCACCAGTAGCAGTAGAAATGATACATCAAATTGTGCTACTAGCACAAAAAATGTAATACATGAATATGTGCTGAACGAGCTAGAGTCCTGACAGGGATTCGCAGTTGCACCCGAGTCACTGATATATTAATGCTCTCATGTGATATATCCAATATTGTGATCCTGCTACTGGCAACTTGTGATGGCATTGCCTCAGGCCTGTGTTCGTGTCATACGTCATAGGTATGTTCCGGCCGTGTGCCAAGCAGGTCACAGTGAACGATGTCGCGGGCATGGAAGCACAAGTGTGGGTGATGTATCATTTGATGTATCATTTGTGGAGAGCGAAGAAATTTCCTTATACTCAGCTCAAAATCGTATCTACATTTTTAAGCTAATTAACATGATAATGAATCAATGATACATAAAAACTGCTGTGTGGACTCAGTGTATGAGGTATGGTTCACGTCGACTTTATGATGATGTCTGGTTGGATCTCAGATACTTCCTTCGGGTCTCCGATGTATTATACTCTGCCCGGGTTGGTACGGCTATGGCGGAGATTCCCTTCCTTATGAGGTCTCTGACGGTGAACCTGATGGGCCACACTCAGGAACTTTACTGCTTTCACGGTGCATGAACAAAGCCTCGGCGAGCACTGTCTGTGAAGCACTTTCACTCTGAAAAACTTCGGTGACCGTGCTGAACTTCCGACACGCAATGCCTGACCATCTCTTATAAGTTGGTAAAGTTGCTATGTAGTCTCCATATGCGTATGTTGTTATCTTTTTTTATGATGATGAATGCCTTTACCTGATTGGCGACTTGTCCAAATTGGACGATATATATATATATCATGATGCTTGGTTTCATCATGTATATGTCACAATGTGTGGTCCATTGAAACAGTCTTTAAAGCTTTAACCAAGTTACGTGCTCCGCAGCGTTCTTCCCCGCTCGGGTGACACCATCATTCAATCATAATCTATTTGACCCCTTGCATCATTCGATTTGATCCTGCGATTCTATCCCTGGTGTTGGCCTGTAACCGCCTGTTGGCTTCTCATTAATACTATGGTCTATTGGCTGAAGTTTCAAAGCCATTCCTTTCCACTCCTCTGCAATGCGATTCATTATGATAACCATTTTTGCAGTCACCAGCAGACTGGTCGCTCTGACCATTGGGAAACCTATACCAAACATGAAGTCGGGTGGCATAGCCATACCACTCACCGGATACTCTTCCTTTCTGGACTCCAACAAAAGCATCGATCTCGATGCAATCACCTCTCATGGTATATTAGTCAGGGAGTACGTCGAATGAACACAACATTTTAATCTGCTCAGCCTTTTTTTAAGGAAAATCCTTAGTGGCCTAGATAATTACGAAATGAACACAGGGACGATGCATCCTTTCGCTGTGAAACGGAACGCGTCCGAGTCTGGACTCGGAACCCGTGCCAGTGGCGCTGGCATCCCGCTGGGAGCTGGTCAATATCACATGTGGATTGGCGAGATCTCGATTGGCACTCCTCCCAAGACCTTGAAGGGTACATTTTTCTTGTATCATTCTGATATACCTATATGTTTAACCTAATGTCGTCACAGTCCAAATCGACACTGGTGCGGCGTGGGTACTTTCTTTTAGTTCACACAGCTGTTTTTGTTCAAGTAAACGCAGCGATCTATGGGTACTGCAAAAGGGCTGCGATAGGATTTCCCGGGCCCGAGATCCCGATCTCTGGGATCCTTATTCATCCGCATCTGCTGAGAACCAAGACCAGCCATTTGAGGTTGAATATTCAGATGGAACCATTGCACAAGGTAAACTATATATTGATATCGTAACCATCGCTGGATTCGCTGTATGTCTTGCATCGCTTATGAGCATGACCATTGAGCTCTGAAACCAAACTAGGCAGACCCTCAGATCATTGGTTCTGTGACAATGTACTCTTCTCCGTTGGGGAACAATGGAGATGCAAACGGTTTATTGGGATTAGCCTTCCCTTCTATCTCTAAATTTGGTTATTATCCAATGCTTGCAACGCTTTTCGAACAAAATAGGCTAGTCAATCCGACATTCTCCTTGAAAATGTCTTCTTCTGGGGCCGAGATGTACGTTGGTGGAGCAAACAGGATGCTGTATAATGGTGCCATCACTTATACACCCGTCACACATCCTGTGAGTCAAAATGGTAGATGGGTGTGGGTGTTGCTAACATTGGCATCTGTGTAGGGACTCTGGCAGGTGTCCATGGACGATCTTCGTGTTAATGATGAAAAAATTCTCGTAAATACACCTGTAATGTTCGACACTGGTTCAGGCTTCATATTTGGAGATTGGGAACGGGTTTCTAAACTGTACGGACGCCTTGGCGGTACCCTCAAGATATACAATGGCTTTGGTTACTATTACCGTAAGTTCTGATTGCGTTCGGTACAGGCTTGTTTTTACTGACAACCTGTATAGTACCCTGCAACTCCTTCCCAACAGTGAGCCTTACGTTCGGTGGCAGGTCATTTCAAATCCCTCCCGAAGATCTCAGAATTCAACCGGTTGCGGAAGGTTCTCTGAATTGTTTCAGCGCCATTGTCGCCCTGCCATTGTCGCATCAGGCTGTCGGTGAGAATAGCTTATCGCTTCTTTTGCGATGCTCGATGGACTTGTTCTGACCATATGGACTAGGTCATTGGGTCATTGGGATGACTTTCCTAAAGGGTGTATACAGCGTGTTCGATTACGGACTTTACGGTACTCCAAAGGTCGGGTTTGCGGTGCTCGCTTGAATCATCGGGAATGTTCCAGTACACTGCATGTTTATAAGTTAACAATCTATTAGGAGAGTTCATGGTGAAAACGCTGGAGAGGTTACCAGTGACAATGCCCCTTCCAGGGTCGTTAAACTACCGAATGTATATCGTAGCGGCGCTATCACGCCAGTCCCCGACTCCGAGTCCTCACCCGTGTTCCCAACTTCCCACAGCGAGTGCAGGGTTCAGGAAAACGCTCATCTCTCTAGGATAATCAAATATATTGTGATCAAGGCCGAACTGGGGACATTCAATGATCCTCTTCAAACACTCGAACACGACGACAAATATTCTTCACAAGAAACCTAAGCCAATAACATAGGGCCGACTTCGCGGCAAAGCCCGCTACGTTACGACGACAACATATCCTCTTACGGAACAGAGGAGCGATACGAAGCAGATGTGACGATTGCGAGCAGGATGATTCAAGTTTCATTGATACAAGGTAGGAGAGTACAAGAAGGCAAATATGGCGAGACAATGATGAGGAACGCGAAAGAAGATAAATATTGTACATGAGAAGAAGATTTTGTGACAGACATGAGTGAGAGCACGCTAGGGAAAACATCTTTTTTTTTGTTTCGTATCGGGAATCTGACACTGGCCCAAAATCGGACTTGAAGTTCCTGACACTAGAACTAGTACTGTGATCACGTTCAGAGTCTCACCACACTGCAGGGCTTCCCTTTGTCTTGGCTTCGGGCGGCCAGAACACGCGGAACATACAAAACATTCTAACTTGCATACACTTGAATTTCTAGTCACCAACGGGCATGTTGATGCCGTCACTGTCCAACGGTATTGAATATTAATATTGAAGTATGTACATAAAAATACAAACGAGTTGAGACGAGGACAAGAAAACAAGAAACAAAGTGACGTTGAGAGAGAGAGGCCTGCACGCAAAACAATTTAAAGAGTCACTACCAGCAATTTAGCAAACTACTTAAGTAACATTAGTCTCCCGTAGGCAGACCCTAAGTTACATAAGTAGGAAGACAGTCGTTCCTACTCTTAAGTAACATATACTGTACTACTCGGAACATTTGCGGTGTCATTCAAGCAAGGTCTGCAAACCCGACCTGTGAAGTACCGTAATCGAACACGCTGTATACGCCCTGCAGGAAAGGCATCCCGATGACCAAGGGTTCTAGGCCATACAGTCAGAACAAGTCCATCGAGCACTGAAAAGGGGGGGAAGAAGCAATAAGCTATGAAATCTCACCGATAACAGGCACGAGCTCGGCTACAATGGAGCTGAAACAATTGGGAGAACCTTTCTCGATTGGTCCAAGTCTAAGAACTTCCAGAGGGATTACAAACGACCTGCCTCCGAAGGTAAGACTCAGTGTTGGGAAAGAGTCGCACGGTACTGCCAGTGAATGCTGTCGATAAACACGGCGCCGAACGCAATCGGAACTCACGGTGATAGAAACCAAAACCTTTATATTCCTTGAAGGTACCGCCAATGCTTCTGTACAATTCTGAAACCAAGTACGAATTTCCGTAGATGTAGTTTGCACCAGTGTCGAAAATAGCGGGCACATTTTTGAGGATTATATTACCATTGACACGAAGATCGTCCATGGACACCTGCCAGAATCCCTACATAAACCCCAATGTCAGCAACATTCGCTCTCCCATCTACCATTTAACTGACCGGGTGTGTTAAACGTGTATATACGATGTCACCCTTGTACAGCATACTGTTTTCTCCACCGATGTACATCTCGGCCCCATAAGAAGAGAGTTTAAACGAGATTGTCGGATTGATCAGCCTATTTTGTCTGACAAGCGATGCAAGCAGCGGAGAAGCACCAAAATCCGAGATGGAAGGGAAGGCTAATCCCAATAAACCATCCGCATCCCAGTCATAGGGACCAGTGAACCAGATTGCAGCACCAAATATCTGAGGGTCTGCCTAGCTTTCGTGTAAGAATTCAATAGTGGTGATCATATGAGACAAAAAACATACTGTAAATCCAGCTATGGTTACATTATCGGTATATAGAGCACCTTTGACGGTGGTTCTATCTGCATATGCGAGCTTAAATAGCTGCTCCTGGTGCTGAACAGATTTGGATGCATGGGGATCCCAGAGGTCGCGATGTCCGGAAGTTCCCCAACAGCCAGTCTCAAGCACCCACATATCGCTGCGTTGACTTGAACAAACACTGCTGTATGAACTAAATGAAAGTGCTTACGCCGCACCAGTGTCTACTCTGACTGTGACGTGGATCACAGTAAGCATATACATATATCGGAATGACGGAAGGAGAATTTACCATTGAAGGTCTTGGGAGGGGTGCCAATCGAAATCTCGGCCATCCACACGCCACGGCTACTGATTTCCAGCGGGGCGCTAGCACCACAGGTTCCAAGTCCAGACTCGCCCCGTTTGACAGCGAAAGGATGCATCGTCCCCGCGTTCATCTCGTAATTCTCCAGCCCACTAAGGATCTTCCTAAAAATGCCTGCCAGTGAGCAGACCAGACGATGTAGTAATGGCTAATTCCACGTACTCTCTCACTGATATACCATTAGAGCTGATTATGTCGAGATCAACGCTGTCGTTAGAGTCTAGAAAGGAAGAGTGTCTGGCGAGAGGTATGGCCATTCCACCTGCCTTCCGGTTTGGTATAGGTTTTGCAATGGCCAGAGCGACCAGTCTGGCGGTGACAGCAAATATGACTATTGTAATGAATCGGCGCATTGTAGAGGAACGGAAAATTGAAAGGGAGGGCTGGCGGTGAAATGTCCACCTACAGACTCCCTTAATGACTCGGAGAAGCCAGTAGTGGCAGCATGCACGGCCGCATCAGGGATAAGAACAAAACAGATGATGGATAGGTCGAACTAATGATGGTTGAATGATGAATGCGGTGTCGGCTGCGCAAACCTTCAAGGGAATATTTTCACCATGGACACGAAGATCGTCCATGAATACCTGCCAGAATCCCTACACACATGCCGATGTCAGCAACATCCACTCCCATGCACCATTTTTACTCACAAGTTTTGTCATGCCTGTATTATAAAGCGTTGTCACCGTTGTACAGCATATATCTACTGTGTGACCGAGTTGTACGTCGGTGGAGCAGAGAGGAAGTGTTTCAACGAGAATGGGCCTACGTTGTATAAAAAGCGATACAATCAGCGGATAAGCACGTCATTTCGAGACGGAGGGGAAGGGTAATAAACCATCTGCATATCCATTGTTATTTAACAACGGAGAAGTGTAGGATGTTGCAGAACCAAAGGTCTGAGGGTTCGCCCAGCTTGGAGTCAAAATTCAATGGCAACGCTCATAAATGGTACAAAACATACGGTGAATTCAGAGATGGTTACATTATCAGCATATCAATCACCTTCGACGATGGTTTCATCTCCATATTCAAGCTGAAATGACTGGTCTTGATTCTTAGCAGATCCAGATGAGTGAAAATTCCAGATGTCGCGATCTCCGGAAATCCCCGCGGAGCCAGCCTGCAGTACACACATATCGTTGCTTTTAACCCCCACCAGTGTTGATTTGGACTGTGACATCTATCATGGTAAATACATAGGAGAATAATACGAGGATGTGCCGTTCAAGGTCTTGGGGAGGAGTGCCAGTCGAAATCTCGCCCATCCAAAGGTAACGTCGATAGGTTGTCAGCGGGACGCTAGTACCACGGGTTCCGAGTCCGGACTCGGTCCGTTTCCTAGCGAAAGGATGCATCGTCCCCGTGATCTTCCTAAAAAAAACGCCCGAGAAGACCAGACGAAGTAGTTACATTTAATTCCGCTTACTCACTGACTGATAAACCATGCGAGCTGATTGCACCAAGATCGACGCTGTTGTTTGAGTCCAGTGTGGAGTCCAGAAAGGAGATGTGATTGGTGAGGGGTTTGGCCATGCCACCCGCCTTCTAGTTTGGTACAGGTTTCGCAATGGCCAGATCGATCAATCTGCCAGTGACTGCAAAAATTGTTATCGTAACGAATCGCATTATGAAACTGGTTGTGAAATGTCCACCTACAGACCTTAACAAGGAGAAGTCGACAGTAACAATATCCACCAAGACGACGGCGAGAACAAAACGGATGATGGATAGGTCAAACTGATGATAAATGAATCATGATGGTCACGGTTGTATCATCCCGAGGAAAAGAGCGCAAAACGAAACTTGTCTGAAGGGCGTTCCACATATAAGCCTTTGATAGCAAGTTGGGGCCGGACGGATCGCCTCATTTGGCCAGCCTGGGTCGGGGACATGACCGTCAATGGCAAACAGACGTATTGTATATAGCGAAAACGATCACACACAGTCGATACCGCGAACTGACGGAAGCAGTTCTAGCCGTCCGCGTGTTCGAGCGCGACAATGTTCACAGGGGAAATCCGCACTATAGGTTAAAGACTCTGCCCGATACACCTGTCCCAAACGCCCTATGTGCAGTCGGCGACTTTGTGCCCTGGTTTCCTGCAGTGACCATGGACTTGTATTCATCGGAGGAGTTCACCGATGGCGAGATTCAGAGACACAATAGGGGGGAAAAACGGTTCAACTTAATCGAAATTGTTCGCGCTTTGAGACAAGATCTCGTGTGTGGATCCGTCAAGAACGGCGTCGTGGAGGGGTGCTGCGTCGTGTACGATCATGCAGAATGCGATTGTCACAATCTACACCCAGTGTAGAGAAAACCGGACAAATGTCCGTGGTGAAGTATGTCCCTTCATAGGGTGCGGAAAGTACTGAATAGCGCGCAAGTGACAACGAATAAGCAATGGTATGGCATCGGCACCGTGACGTCGTTCACGTGAAAATCAACGCTAACGCAGGAACCATCAAACATACTCTCAGTGTCAAGGAAAGTAGTGTAAACTTGAAAACGACACACCTTCAACCGAATCCATTTCTTCCCCTTGCAAGTGATGATGGCGGCACAAACTCAAGAGGTGCTGCCAAGTAATCCGCTGAATAATCCCGCACTCTAAATAGAAATCGCATTTTCATTGAATTGACTGTAGCGGGAATTAGCGCGGATATAACATATAATATTATTCTCCGGGCCACGTTGGTGCCAGTATTCCCCTCTCTGAACCTCTCTTCACTAGTGGCACTACCACTCCACACAGACTCCCGGCTCCACACTCAGGCTGTGCTGTACCCGTATTAAACAGCCTTCGACAGGCTACAATCAAGTTTTCGGCATGTCATATTCTACGCTCGACCGGCTTCCACTAGAAGTTTTGCTTGGTGTATTTCGCTACCTTGATATCGGAGGGATCATACGAATGCGCAGAGTATGTGGCTCCTCGTATACATGCCCTTTCTTAAGTCTGAATTATTTATCAGGTTTCTCGATGTCTGGACGCTCTCAGCCACTGCAGGCATGTGTGGAGTGATGCCTATCATGGAGCCAAATTTATTCACCCTCCTGGCCCCTTCCCAACTCAATCTGCACATGACCTGGAAACAAACCTTTTCCTTGCTTTCTGCGCAGACAGAAATCTCAGCCCTCATCGTACTATGGTGCACAGGACACGCCCAGACCACTAATTCCGGTTTAGTGATAGGAATCTCGGCACAGGCTTGGTCTTTGGCCGCTTCCTGCTTGCTGCTTTGGGGCGGAAACTATACTGTTATGACATGGATTTCGATGCTGCGAGCATCCTTTACGGACCAAATGGTGCCACCATAGAAACATTTCATTGTGTTTCTGCGGTTGATTCCGAAGCATAGTTTTGAGTGAGAGCACTCATACAAGTTCTTCAACCCAAGGAGAAAGATTGGACGTTTCTTTCATTCTAACTGTTCTCCGCTGATGACACCCCTAGTTTTATCTATTCGTTGAAAGTGGTCAACCAATCAGAAGCTTTGGTGCTGGATCGTCTTCACCAGTCCAAACACAACGAGTTCCACCCTAGGTTCGTCGACCTCAGTCCTCGCATGCTTGTCATTAGAGGCCAAATGCACGGAGATTCGGCTCTGATCGCCCTGGATGCACACACGCACACAGAGTTCTTGCTTCCATCTGCACAGATGTCGGAGACAGTCGAGGTAGACCTCCCCGTCCATGTGGCTCACTGAGTCCAAAACTAACATCTACTTTGTAGGGTTTAGAGTTGGATCGCCAAAGCAACAGACTAGCCAGGTTTGGGGATGTCGCGATAGCGAAACTAGCAGGAATTGTGATGGGCATTCGCCAAAGGTACACCGTCCATCTGCCATCTAGCCGAGGACATGAGCATCCAGGTCAGCCCACGAGAGTCTCCGGGTACGAGGGACGCGCAAACACCTAGAGTGACGAATATCCTGACCAGAACATCCGTGGCATCTACTCGACGTAGTTCATATACTCCGTCGACCTAGTATGCGTTCCATGTCACGATCGGACGCCGATAACTGGGACTTGGTTCAATTCTTTGACTAACGACAGAGACTGGCCCACATTCATCTCGACATCGACACACCTGCTCTTGGCCGGGTTCTTCCACGCCGAAGCTGCTGAATACACTATCCTCTATGCGTTTGCACTCCCCCAAACCAGCACCGGGGCGTCTCTCAACCTCTCACACTGCGGCATCATTCCTGACATTGTCATATATGATAATGCACTCGTCCAAGATGTCGTCGTCGACGTGCCCACGCAAGACATCCTCATTACCATCCAAGTGAACTTGCTCGAGTTCCCTGGTCCTCAGTGCTACGGGTCGGAATATAGCGTCATCCGCCTTGGTAGCGCGGACCACGACAAGCCCGGTCCGATCACGTTCCAACCGCTCGGTACCTTCCCTTTCAATGATAGAGAATGTAAGACACCCTTGCACCCCTCTTTAAACGGTACCGGCCGGGTATTTTTTATCCCGAATGACATCCATACCCCATGTGAAATGGGGGCGATCGAGTTCAACATACGCGGCGAGGGTGGTAATAGCGACAACGACGATGGACTTGCCCCAGTAGAGCTCAATGAATACCCCTCCATCATTCGGTTTACCACGGACCACATCGTCTTGGACTATAATCCCTATGGGGGGCGAGTGATATGCCTGCGATTGAGTGGCAAAGAAGAGCTTCAGGTGATCGAAATTTCCGACTTCGCCGGACGCACACGTAGGTCTGCCTTGGCAGGAGGAGACTCATGAGGAATAGTAGGGAGGGTCATGCATTCATGTCCTGTCATGACAATAGCCATAACGAAATCGTCTTCTTACTGGAGAACACAACTCCCGCGCATCCCCTCCGTTGCTGTTGCTGGTTGCCACCGAGGCTCACCTCGTCCCAATCTACTAACTAATACGTGAAATGTGTTGGCAGCCACGACGACGACTCTAGGCGCACCTGGGTTGGGTGCATTGTAGTATTAGTAGGAAATTTCTATCATGCATGTCCAAGTCGAAGCCAGCCGAACCATATCAAGGGAAAAAACGGTTCGACGACATCAAGCACTATATCATGGGAGATTACATTTTGCAATGGAGGTCGTGGCAATTTTTACGTCGTGGGGTAAGTTACTTATTATCGAGCCAACGATCCAACGAACAAATGTCCTAGAATTCAAGTTAGCCAACAGGGGTCATTTGCATCTATATGGTCAAAGGCCTTCCAGCATCATCATCGATCATTGAAGCACACGAACATTGAGTTACAAGTCTCGACATGAAAGAAAAAGCGCATTGTGATAAGGAACCTGGCAGGCCTTCAGTACCTCCACGCCCAAACAA
>JBBPPG010000770.1:0-16031 GCA_038091855.1 Leccinellum luteum
CACACACGCGTCGGCGCATGTTATCAAGTATGAGTATTCCAGTATTACCCCGCCCGCTGGTGTACTGCAGCTGAGGTTATACAGATCTGTTTCACTGCGAACTTCGGTGTATACGCCGGGCGGTGCATCGGACTTCAACTGCCCCTTTCCTCCCACGCTCAGGCTTGAAACCAAAGTTTCATCGAGTTTTCTGATGTGAGCGCACCGAAAGAGATGTTGCCCAGCACTAGGTTGTCGATCCCCACGGGTGTCCAGCTCAATATGTGTGTGTTCAGACCCAAGGCTTACCAACTTCCTCACCACCTACCTCCAACAAGCTGTATGCATCCCCACCACTGCAAACGAGCTGGATCCTCACATGCGAACCTATTTTGATTTTACGATGCCTTCAGACGGAATGGTTGACAAATTATCTGCACTGCCTTCACCTCACAAAAAGCTCAAAAAGTTATTCACCACGGTGAGAAATATCATTGTTGATATGAGTACCATCCAAGTTGAGCTGTGTGATTCAGGAATCTGCAACAGTGCCGCAAGAGGTGGAGAGGATTCATGCTCTTCATTCATTAGAACTTGTGAGAGCAAGCCGGGACGCCTTCGCGGCACATCTACGGTATCATTGCTTACGCATCAAGGAGCTTGACATCATGCGAGTTGTTGCCACAGAAAGATGCAATTAGGCCGAAGCCTTTCTTCAGAAGGCAGATTGGCAGATTGGTGAGATCAAACATATTCTTAATTGTAATGGGATAGGTTTGCTTGAAGAACCTATACCTCTTTTTGGGCCAAGTGGGAGAGAGCCTACTGGTAGTGACCACGAAGCACATGTAATTTCGGACATTGCCTCAAGTTCCTGTAGTAGTGATGTGTAGGATTTGTTCTCGTTTACCCCATAAACTACCTGACTGCGATAGCATCGGGACGTAGCTCCGCTGTTTAGATACCGCCGATGTTCCGTTTTAGGAAGCGCACGCTTGGTGATCGGAATATTCTGAGCTCGTGAGTTCACCAGAACAAAAGCAGGTAAGATAGCTGTCGTTCATACTCTACCAACGTCACGTGATAAATTCTGTCACGCTGACCGTCTTTTGGCTTGCAAAAGCGTTACAATTCCTTATAACTAGTTCATAGATCTGTAATTTAAAATTCTACTTTCAGGGAAGGGTGGAGGATACTATCCCTCAGACCCGCCCGAAACTCAAATGTGCATTTGGGATGTAATTGAGATGTTATAAGACATGCAAGAAGGTGTATGGAGGAACCTCGATGACAAAGCAATGTCGGGCGGGATTCAACAAAGTTGACCCGGTCACCCGACACATCTGAGCATCATGCCTATCGGCGCTCGATTCCATGCCACTAGATACAATGCGACGGTGTGTGCAGCTGCCAGCCATTTCTCTCTCTTTTTTCCCGCAATCCTGGCATGCCAGTGTTGACAATACTAACTTTGAACAACAGGTATGATAATGCAACTCGTTCCCTCCGTTTCATGGATGCCTACCGTAAAGGTTTAAATGGAAAACAGGCTGCTTTCGCCACCAAAAAATACCGTGGTCACCGAACCCTTCCTCTTAGTGTATTCGACGACCTCGAGAAAGCTGATATGCCCCTAGTAGTGGTACAGAACTCAATGTAATGCTGTTTAATCTCTTCATTCCCCTCTTTCTAGTTACATATTCTCTTGAGTCATTCATGCATCATAATTCACACATCGGATCATATACAGTCAATATTTCTATAACTTATAGCGAGTGGTACATTGATTAGTACAGGTTCCTGTCGTACCAAAACAAGACGTGTCACGACATGGTCACACCACGTGATGTTGGTAGAGTATGAACGAAAGCTATCTTACTCGCATGAAGGTCGGTGAGTCCAGGTTCGGCAGCGCTCGACGAGCACCAGAAGAAGGTGCCGCCATGCCTCTGTTTCTTCTGAATCGATTTTGATCGCGACGACACCACGGACTTCGAGCTCACGGAGCTTATCTTGAATAGTATCTGTTCCTGGTACAACGCAAGCATCCGCGAGAACAGTGTGTGAACTGAGGCCGAGGCGGAGACCACTGACAAAGATAAAAGAAAGAATCTTTTTCGCGGACGTGCTCTGCAAGGCGAAGACAGAACGGACAGGGCCCTGGATCCCAGAGGCGGAAAGGAAGAGTTCATGGAGAGAATGTTTCAGATTCACGAGGGTATCTTTGATCGCTGAGGATGTCATGTCCCGTAAGGCTCGTTACCTGTGGGAGAACATGAGGTAGACATGGGGTACGAACCAATATGACGATCCGGGGGTGGCTTGAACGAAGGGCAAAGATCCAGATGTACTCGGTGGATGTTCCATGCAGTAGGGACTCCGCCATCGAGCATGGTAAAGAACCTCTTTGTGATGTTGTCCTCACTTTGAATGTGCATCGAAACTGCTAACGGAGCAATGACCTATTGATGTATCAATGTCTGTTCTGGCAATAGGATGTTGCTAGCGAGCAACGCACCTCTATATACTTCGAATTGCGGGCAATGCGAAGCAGATTTGTTCCGAGTATGTATCAATGCACAGGCGAGTCCCGCAATCCGGTGTTTGTTCGATCTCACAGACGAACCGGCCACCAGTAATTCTTGACCAACTGGGTCCGTGATGTCTATCCGGTTCACAAATGAACAGATCTCGGTATGAGTTTCATTCATTTGTACACCCAGAGTCCGTTTGTTCTCGGGGGGTACTGGGTCAGGCAGATCCTTCGCAGCTGAGCGAACAGCAGATGGAACAGGAGGTTCAGCAAGGATGTGGACGTAACGAGAGTCTTCCAACGGTGCGGAGAATATAGCTTCGAACAATAACATGCCACGAGCCATGCTTGGTGACGGACGAGTCCTAAATCCGACAGTTGCGTTTCTGGATAACAACAACGAGCTGGATGGAAGGGAAAAGAAAACAATTAACGGGGAGGAAGTTGATTCCCCTTCCCTATCTTCCACGATGGTCGCGGTTTTCGCTCGGCCTGTCCCGGTTGTGTCAAGCCTTCCGTACACTGCAGTTATGTGTGCAAACACGTTCCATAGGCGCGCATTCCTGATTTCGCACTGGAAGACAGGCGTACCTGCCTGGCGAAGCTCAGTCTCAACAGTGGTCATCTTGCTCCGGGGAATCACGAGCACGATTGTGACCACCGCCGGAATTGATTTTCAGTCTCTGAAAATTGCATCGTTCATTTTAATACGCAGCTCTTGGATATATGAATGTTGCATAGAGGTGAACGTCACAATATCCAACAGGTGAAAATGACAGCACATCTCCTGGTAAAAGTTGGAACCCAGTATTAGGCTGGTATCGTGTGCGACTTCATCGTCAAACTTCTGCATGACAAGGGTCCAGTCTGTTTGAACCTGAGATTTGATATGGCGCAGCAGCTGTACGAAACTCCGACGATTGTAGTGCACGAGAGATGTCTCGAGGAGCGCCCGCCGGCGAGTAGCTGATAGAGACATGTTTTTGATTTCCCGGGCCATGTTCTCATCAGAGAACATGTTGAGATAGATTCTAAACAAAAGCCGGCCAAGTTGATCGGAAGCAAATGATATCAGGTGTTCGCTGTCGATAGCTTTCCAGGCAACTCGTTCGTGGTATTGCTGTCCCAATGACTGGAAGGCTTGCATGATGAGAGTTTCGTAGATGTTCGAGCGAGTTGTGAATCGAGATAAAAAGCAGAGGGTACCACTCCCAAGAGCAGCGACATGGTTGTCATGTTACTACAGAGTCGCTCCAGGATGGCTGTGGAGGGTGCACCACCGTATGAAAGCAAAGCTTCTGTATATAATGTGGCGGAAGGGAGCTTTGAGAGGAGGGGAATAGTGGCTATAAACAGGTTGAGAAGCCCAACATGATCAGAAATGTTGGATGTGTCGATCACGTTGAACGTAGTTGGGGCAGGAGTGGCAGCTTCCTTCGCGTATTGATTTTCATCGAACTCTATTCTAGAGGCTTTCCAAGGCGAGGTCATGATTGGAGTATCAACTATACCGCATAAATTGAGGTGGGAAAATGCTTGACGCAACATTAACGCATCGCCAGCGAACATCCGTACAACAAGTTTTGACGATGTCATACAATGATCCCTTAGGAGCCTGATGAGTGAGGCGGACCACTTTGCACCAGTTTTTGCACCAGCAAAGCAGGGGCCTCATCACAAGATGACGCGAATAACTCCGCAAAATGAAATCCCGCAACTGGGTCCACCCCGTAGTGTACGGCAAACTCCTCTCCGGCCATAGAGAAGGCAAAGGTAGGATTTACAAACGTAGCCTGATCCGTGCTGTGAAAGCCATCATCTGTAATTCCCGTGGACCAGAACTTGCGGAATTGCTTAGCAACTGCATCCCCCGCGAAGGGTAAGAGAGGTCCA
This sequence comes from Leccinellum luteum, assembly GCA_038091855.1. NCBI lineage: Eukaryota > Fungi > Basidiomycota > Agaricomycetes > Boletales > Boletaceae > Leccinellum > Leccinellum luteum. The sequence goes on from JBBPPG010000770.1 coordinate 4,406, forward strand.
GCGGAACGAGCTGAGGTCAAGTTAAGCCCGTCCGCAGACACGCTAGAGGCTTCCTCCATGCCACCCAAAAAGTTTTCCTCGAATTGTTCGCGGCGGTCTGAAGTGTAGTCGGCGGTTGCAACGTATTAGCTCCAGAAGCGATGGAGTTCCGCGAGCGTCCTCTTATCGCATACAGTCAGAAATCCTGAGTATGGGCCAGCGTTCCACGTTTCAAGATCCTCCGCCAACCCCAAGAGTTTACGACACTGCTCGATGAGCAAGGAGTGCGATTCTTGATCCAACATGAGGTGGTAAAAGATATTCCACATGAAGATCTATCCTGTCTTGAGCGCCGTCATCAGCCAAGAGCGTGAATAGCAATGCGTTGCGTGCTGGTTCAGAGGATCAGGACGATAAAGAAACACAAAGAGAAATATGAAGCATACCCAGCACAGCGGCTTCCACATCGCAGCACGTAACATCCAACTTTTGGGGTTCTAAACGCGCACCAGCATCAGAAGCCGACTCATTTGTATATACCGTGTACAGAATGTGACGAGGATCGCCACATCCCAGAAGCAGGACATTGGCTGGTTGTTCAGGGGGAAGTTGGTCCGTTAAGTTCACAGCGGACGTGTTGCCGATTGGGTAGAAGTATGTTATTCCACGAAATAAAAGAGGATGCGACATCTGGGGAATTTGATAAAAACGAAGTTGAAACGATGGAGCAATTCTAGTTGAAGTTGGCAGACGCGACCACTCTAGGTCAGAGTTCAACTCAGAGAGTCGAACCGAGTTGCAAGCGGTCGAGGCCTCGTGGCGACCACACGAGGTCGGCTGTCGGCCGGGCAAGATATATAAATTACCTGGCAGAAGGCCGCATCTCCGAGTCAAAGAGTCGAGGCCTCTATTCAATCGACTGCCACACTTTCCTTTTGCAGCCTGCTTCGATCGTGATAATTACATAAATTCATACTAAGATGAAGGAGAGGATCATGGTACCGTCGCGAACTGCCGATGCTGATGCTGTGAACCATGTAACTTAGTACAGATAACGGAACCCCATTCTTCGCCTCACGGCTTCGTCGAAAGTGATACCCTCCAACTTGGCCGCTTCTTCGATCCGCTCACGTTCAGGTCCGTGTAACAAATCCATCTCTTCACGTTCCATCCGTTTGTTTTCCCGCACGAGCAACACGCGCATGACTAAAACCAAAAAGCCGTGAGTTATGCACTAGTTCACTCCAGAGGAACAGCACAAATACAGACCAAAACTGAGGAGACTTGCGAAAGCAAGCGCACACAGGGCAATTATCATCGATTGATGGTACTTGGGAGCCCAGTTCGTTGACCAGATGTACGACCCCATTCTGTCGTGTTCGTGAGATGGGCATAAGTGCATAGGATCAGGATGCGAACACGTACAGATTCCCTAGGTTTCCGAACCCATTCACAAGGCCGATTGCTGCGGAACGTTTGGCAGGCGGTCGGGGAATGGCATTAGCCACCCACACCAGCGTCAGCGTGAACCCTGATTAAAAAATGCGCCTAAGACGAAAACTCGGACGATTGGTAAGTATAGGGAGTACATACCGCAATACCCAGACGTCATGAGAAACAGAGAGAAATATCTCCCAGCGGTCGCCATCGTCGACAGAGAGATGATATAACCAACCATAACGACCCACCACCAGGCGGTCATGTGAAAGAACCGTTCTCCAGAGATATCTGCATGTATTATTACACACCCGTCGGCAATAATTTTTAGTCTGTCAGGTGAAGACGATCGAAAGACTGCTGACCAGCATGGCGTGCATTGATGACCGTAACGATGGCTGCAAAGACCCACGGGGGGCTAACACGACCCGGTGTGAGCTCAATCTATACCAGTAGCACCATAATACACACGCAGCCATCAGTAAAGTGATCGTCGTTGAGTAGCCGAGTGTAGCAGTCAGCCTGAATACAAGCATGCGTGGATCTCTTTTGCGAAATTCCCAAAGTCACGCGAAACACTTACGTCGGGAAGAAGATGATGAAACTGAGTCCCAATAAATTGGAACAAGCCATGAGCATGAAGATTGGTACCTTTGGATCTTTGAGTGCCAACTTCAGACCTTCAAAGATCCTGAAAAAATAGTGGGTACTTGTAACTTCAAGGAAGTATGAGTGACTTACGATGCTTGCTGTGAATCCTTGTCGGCTTCTCCAGCATCTTCTGCAAGCCTAACTTGTGCCAAGTGTCTCTCTTCGGGAGTCAACCACCTGGTGTTGTGCGGCTATCGGAAGGGACATGGATTCAGGAACTTGCCAAAAATATGCTATGGGGACTCGGGACGTACATAGTCTGGAAGCAACCACCTACATATTTCATTGAGGATATAGGACTATAGGGATGGAGCACAAGCGTAGGACGCACATGGCTAGGAAACCGATTATGATCGTTATTGCGCCTTCGATATAAAACAGCCTGTATTCAAAAACCAAAGATGATGTCAGATGTCTCGTTCGCTGTGAATGGTCGTCAGTCACCATCTCCATCCCGCGATACCCATGGTCCCGTTCATATTTCCGAGTATACCTGCAGCCCACAACTGGCAGACTAGGAGTGAGAAGCCAGCGTAGAGAGAGAAGGAAGCAGCTCACACTACCAAAAGCATTGGAGATAAGCAGTCCTGCATAGAGTATAGCAGATCGGAAAGCTAGTTCCTACAGGAAGAAGGGTCAACAACAATTCCATGATGTCACTAATAACACCAACCTTGCGTGTGTACCACCTTGACAGTAGATAGATGGCGCCGGGATAGAACGCAGCCTGGAACGGCATCTCTTATCAGCCGCCCTCATCTAGGTAAATTCCATCGTCGTACCTCTGGCAACCCGATGAAGACCCGACAAGCCATGATACCAGCCCAGTTGTGGGTAACGCCGGTGAGGGCGCTTGTAATTCCCCACAGAACCACGCATGTACCGATATAAAGGGTAGGTCTAAATGGAGCGAGTAATTGGTGACCATTCGATCTGGAAAAAAAGAGAGAGAGAGAGGAATATGACTGACCTAGAGACATAATTGAGAGCCTTCATGTGGTTTCAGTTCAATGAATGCACTGACAGGTAGCCAGATTTCTTACCATATTAGACGGTATCTGGGCCGGGCAATAAGACGCATAAAGAATGGCTACCACCGTATCATACTGAACGTCTATTAGTTCGGTGAGTAACCTTTCCGCATGGATAAGTGGGAACATCATGATACCTGACAAGTTTAAATCTGTCTGTAACCCCTTGAGCCGAGCGGCCGTGACCGCAACACGCTATATCATCAGACATGAATCAACACAACACATGCACATGACACTATGGAGGCAACGCACATCGATATAGTTCATTAAAAAGATGACGACGATGGTGGGCAACAGCCGAAAGTCGAGCTTGCGAACGAGGTGCCGCTCGGCAGTTTGTCGTGCTTCATTTGCGTGCAATATTTCTTGTTTGCTGTTCACGCTGGCCACAGCAACATCCTCCTTGTACGACCCCTGTTTCTTCTCGACGTCAATCGTCATGATGAATACGAGATGGAGAAGTGGTACCCTTTAACCGCCCCATGGACCCTGGAATATAAGGTCTCGCGGCATTCGTGATGTCCTTGTAACCCGTGACGACTCTGGTGTCTGGCTAGCTGGATGCGGATAACTTTTTGTGATGCAAACTTGCCAACGTCGGAATTTTGCTCACTGAAAATGGCCGTATGAGGGAAGGTCTGCCTTTATTATATCTCGGACACCCGCGATAACGAAAAGGCGTGCGGGGATGCTCACCGAACGGTCAATAAATCAGGTCAAGTGACCGGGGACGGAGCAAAGTTGTGAGAGAAATTAGCACTATGGCGTGAATACGTCCCAGGCTATGTTTAGCCGACTTGATCATCTTCCCCGCAAATCCCACCTTCGCGTGCTCGGCGCTCAACGTTCAACTTTGGAACTGAAATCCAGACAATGAGCGGGATAAATCATGGATTCCACCGCTATTGAGTACTGAGTATTTGAACATGCCAACATACGTTCTAGTTGTGGGTCATACAAAAGTGGTGTGGCTTGGCCGAGCATCAAACCTTTGAGCGTGCCTAAGACTTAAAGTTTGTGGTCATAGGACGGTTACCCCTCGGTCGCTTGCGATGCTACTTGATTCTCATTTTCCTTTCAACGTGGCCTGGTGTGAACAATCTTTACCCCGAATGGAGTGAGAAAAGGAACTTGACAGGAACAAAATAACATGTTCATCAATCCGTATGACAGTCGCTTGGCAAATCTGAGGTACGATTTGGATACAAAAATACAGGTATATGAGACGGATAGAACATACGATAGTACAACAAGTCAACTTCTAGAGATCATTATCTGTCACGGACGAAATCCTTTAGAATGCGTCCATTATTAGCAACGCACACTTACATGCAGAAACAAAACCTGCCAATGAGGCGTGCTACGCCAATGGAATCAAGACTACTGGTCTGGCAGTTCCTCGGGGAGAGGCGGTGGGAGAGCCATACCTAGCCAATGACATTAATTTAAATCGCGAAAGTGGATGGAGGTGATTGTGATCTTACCCATCGAATGATGGACCGAAGAATCGGTGACTTTCGAGGATTTGTCGACGGTGGTGGTATTATTCGAATTGCTGGTTGTACTGTGATTGCTGTTGTTTGTGTATATCTGATCTCCCGTCACCTCGTTGAAGGTTCCATGGGAGACATTGACGTTGGACGCTCCCTGAAAGAAAGGCATATCGATCGTCGGTAGAGGACAAGACGGAGCTGCGTGGGAATATATTGGGTAATATATCCCGTAAACATGTACAATCAGCTGCGCAGCTGCGATTACGACTCTCACCATAACCACCACGATGACAAGAAAGTCAACTCACAGAGTGTCCCAAGGTAGGGCACGCTCCACTACTCCCATACATCCTTTGACTGCGATAAAGCAGCCATCCTCCTCGATTGCATGCTCAAAGAGCAAGCAAGAATACTTGAAACGTAGACGAAGGCAACTGGCATTCGCAGCCCACCGCAAGAAGCGCTCGGAATGGGTCGCGATAGCCCATGATACTCAACAGGTCGTACTAGGCGACGGGAATTATACTGCGCAGACACTCTGCACCAATTCCTCTCCCTTGGTTTCTCCGTCCCCCTTTCAGTGTGCAGTGCCAGTAGTGACCCGTCCTCAAGGAAACGCGCACTGCAATGAGGTGTATTATTTCTACAACATTGCCCCTCAAATCGTTATCAGCCAACAAGGCACCACGTTCTATCCTCACTGCTCTCCTGACCTCGCCAACTGGCGTGGGTATAGGGCAAACCCACCCGCTCTCAAATCAACCACCATTCAATTCGTTCACAGGTCCACTCTCTCCGCCGCAAGATGCTTGAGTACCGAAGATTCGCGGTTAACAAAACAATATCCCCGTGCACTCCCTACTTCATCTCTGGGTGTCCTGTCCTTCGCTTCTGCCAAGCGATCAGGTGGGGGATTCTTGCATGGAGGTGACGAACAAGAGGAAACTCTTGCACGATCCACATCACTGATAGCTAGCTTACAATCAGCGCAAGCAACGGAATTTTATCGCACTCATAGGAAGTTTTTAAACGCTGACGGTGCTGGTCTGCACGATCATTCCATGGTATATAGTCCTGGTGTCGTTGTCTTCCGCAGGGATGATGACGATGATGATATTCATGGTAATCTAGCACTGTCACGACGTTCCGGCTCGACCATCCCACCTTACCTCATCAATGTTCTCTCAAGTGTACCGGTGAACGCTGCTGCCATTCGTCAAAATTACCTCGTTACTCCCTCAGACGCCTATGTTTTTGAGGATGGCATACGAAACACTATGCGAGAACGCATGGCACGTGTGTTGCGAATCTTCGAAATCCATGGTAACCGCGCACTCGTCCTCGGTGCTTTTGGATGTGGTTCTAGCCAAAATAGTGTCGAAATGGTGGCTGAACTCTGGGCAGAGTTGTTGGTTTGCGGAACATGGGAAGGGACGGAAGCTGGTAAAGGGGTGGTAAAACCCGCGCAGTTCAAGGGGGTTTTTGAGAGGATTGTTTTTGCAGTACCTAGTAAACTCTTTGCACCCTTCAAGCGTGCTTTCGAGTTGAAGGTCTTAGAGATGGAAATTATCTCGGTGACTAGTGAGTAGTAGTCGAATTAAGTTTTGCACTCATTGGATTCCTCGCTATCATAGCGTATAGGTTGTCGGTCTCTTTCCTTCGTTACCTAGTCGGACATCTCTTGTATCAAACGTAAAAATGGTTTACTTGCACAATGTATTTCTTGGTATGTTTCTGTATGTTGTCGGGTTACGTTCTATCTCGTCCCGCATCACATGTATGCGTTAATTGTACCAAAAAATTGAAACGTGTCGGCTTTCAGCAAGTGTACGGATGCCATGTCAACTGGACGATCCGGGACCTCGCGTCGGAAGAAACCGCGTCCTTGTTCTGGTTGACCACCTTCTAGTCCACGTCTCTCCCACACATATGAGTTGTTTTCGGGGACTGAGGGCCGGTAATAACGATAGGTGCGCTCAGGCTCTCTTCGGGGTGGAGAAGTTGTCACAGGTTCCATAATTGGCGCACGTAGTTCTCGCTCCACGCTCCACAGGATCTTGCACAAGGAACTCATGAACAATACTACGGTCCACGACTCCACGCCAAGACTGCTTGGCCCAATCCATTCAGCTCGCCTAAACGTGCGACCTCACCGGCGGGGCGAACCACAACGGGAACGCGTCCTGTATACGAATACGAAATCCTGTGAGGGGATTTCGGTTTCTTCCGCCAAGGCGCCCACTCCTCGTTATCCTCGAGGCTCGAATCCGCGCTCAGGAACCGGGTCGCGTGCCCCGTAGACGGGTCATCGGGATCCACGAATTTGTGCACGTTGGCGAGGGTTTGGTAGGACGTTCAAAAGTCGGCCATGCGTGCGTCGTCCACGTCGATGGACACCGTGAATGGTTCAGTGCTCGTCTTCACAACCTCCTGGGCTCTAATATCATGACAATGGCGATTCTTGGGTCACGGAACAAGGTGAGTGGATCAGTAATTGATGTTCAAAGATTGCAACATTAAGTTCCATGAAAGGAAGCAAATGTATGGCCATTCGCACGACGAATTCACTCTCAGGTGGTCGATGGGTCAGCGAATTTCAGAGACGGCGCTCAGCACGCCCTGCCTCCCAGGGAGACACGACAAAGGGACCTATGTTAAGCCCGGTTTTCCTGTCATTCGAACTGGGCTCCTGTCCCGGAAGGATCCACGTCTTTGTTCTAATTTACCACTTTAGTCCACGTCTTCCCGACATACATATAGGCGGTTTTCCAGGAGTCCCCGCTCGGATGTCAATGCGCTCTTCTCCTGGGAGTGATCCAGAATCGGCGTGGGTAGTCGTCGCTCGCTCGTGAGATTTGAGCCACTGTCACACTCGAGACAGTGGACCAGCGAGGACAGACTGCAACTCCTCTCGTCCAACAAGACACTGGACCTGACACGTCCGTGATCATGCGAAGGCAATTCCGTGTGTAACCTGGTCTGCGGGGTGTACCACAATCGGAACGCGTCCCGGTCTGTATACCTCTCAAAGTCATGCGAGAAAATCCCGGTTTCATCGGGGTCGGATGGCGGAAGATCCTGCCAGTCCGTAGATTGTTGTCGTCACTATTTAACGTTCAATGCATCAGCGGCGATGGACGTCAGCGACCCTGAGTCAGGCTGCAAGCGCGCCATGGTCCTTGTCCTCGTCCTTGTAGTCGCTATCCCCCCTCGCCGCCCCCCTCGCCACACGCCACCGTCTCGCTCGTTCACCCTTGCATCGCATCTCCTTTGCGTCTGCTCGTGATGTGCACTGGCACTCACCCCATCCTGCTCGGAGGCCCCCACCCTCACCGTTGCCCTTGCTGCGACGATATTCACGCATGCGCGTTCTCTGACTCTTGTACTCTCGCTCTCATTTTCCTCCTCACTTGTCCTCGTCCAGCCTCCCCCATTCGCCCTTGCTTGCTCTCACTCCTCGTCCTCTCTCACCCCTCCTGTCCTCCCAGATAGACATACACGAGTACGCACACCCCCTTCCACGCCTCATTTTGTTGTTGCCTATCCCTTCTCCGTGGGCACTGCACTCAACTTGTTTCCACACTCCCTCTGCTTCATTTTCCTACCTTCCCGTCTTCCTCCTAATGTCCACTTTCGCTTCTAAATCCATCTGTAGTAGGTATGTCTCCAACCATCTTCCAGTCCGCTTCACACCGTTGTGCTCGCTTTCGCCTCTGACTTCGTCGCTGTTGCTATTGCCACTGAGTGGAGCTTCTGTCCTCCTTTTATTTTATTTTATTTTCTTTCTACCATAGTATTGAGCATTCGAGACGCGCGTGCCGTTCCCCCACTGCTCTGAAACGATTTCATAGTCCAAGGGCTCAGGGAAATCACATGCATGAATTCATGATATTGTAGATTGCCCCAGACCTCCGGAAGAAGTCTGGTATCACACTAAAAATAGCGGACGGATGAACGTGGTCTCCGAATACTCCTGACCCGGCCACTGGACCTGCCACCGGAAGCGGGTGTCGGAAGTAGATGCGGGATTGATCGACATACACTTTCTTCCGCTTCCTCCCTCGCCCTTGTACGGTGACTACTGCTTCAACTCTACGTTCCACGGTTTCTTCAACGATACACTCACTCTTGGAATCCAGACATGGAGGCAAACAAGACAGGCGGTTTTGAAAACATCCGAGAGAAATTTGGTCGCTTCAGGATCCTTATCATTGGGCGGGCGAATGCTGGCAAGACGACTATTCTCCGTGTGATCTGTAACACTACCGAAAACCCGGAGGTCTATGACGGAAAAGGTAACAAGGTGCGTGCCGGGTCTGATACGTACAAATGGATGATTGGTTTACCAAATCGTGTGACTAGATCGACCTGACCCAGGTCGAGGGATCCAGGGGGGTAAGTGTCACTACACACTGACTCAGATATGACGCGCATCTTTACCAGTACCTGCTAGCGCGGAATGCACGAGATCGAGAACGAATTGATATTCCAGAGCAACGAGAAGTTTGTCTTCCATGACTCGCGGGGCTTCGAAGCTGGTTCCACCAGTGAATTCCAACAACTGAAGGAATTCATTGCTGATCGTGCAAACACGACATTTCTCAAGAAACGGATTCATGCCATCTGGTAACAGCTTGAACAATATGCGAAGTGCTAGTTGTTGACTAATTGTTCCTCTGTATAGGTACTGTATCCCAATGGATAAATTAGATCGGGCAATTCAATGCTCTGAGGAAATGTTTTTTAATGAGTGTGATACAAGAAATGGTGAGTTCATTTTTGGCAAAGATTTTTCAGGTTCACAACTTGTCCAGTGCCTGTTATTGTGTTGTTTACTAAGTTTGATGCATTACTGGCTGTAGCCATGAGCAAATTATCCAGTGATGGTCTAAAGCTGTCACGAGAGGAGAAGGTGGCAAATGGACATAAGCTCATTGATGGAATTTTTGAGAATGCCAATGTATGGGGTCGTCTCTCACAGTTGAACCATGCACCAAAATGGAATGTTCAGATTGGAGGTATGTATTATATTTTCTGATAAAAGTCATCTAATGTGGTTTGCATGCCATGTAAGGGATGCACAACTCAAATGAGGGATGTGACATACTACTGGAAACTACTGCAAGAGCTTTGAATGAGGAGGCTTTGCAAACATTATTTGTCACAGCCCAGGAAACAAGCATAACATTGTGTATCAAATATGCAATTCAAGAGTTAGTACTGAAAGTATAATGTTCTCCATCACCATCAGCTGATGCTATGATGTGAAAAAGTGTCATATCTGACATAGATGGGCTGCATCAATCTCGACTTCATGAATATAGCAAGAACATTGTGGATCTTGAAAAACTAGCAAGATGGTTTCCACACTTTTGGGTGAGATGTCTTTCATATGAATTGGCTTATACATAAAATTTGAATTTAATATGCTAATTATAATTATCATGGGGATTTAGAAAGTGAGTTGTCATTGCAGCAAATGTGTAAATTTTATTTTGACTGATATTCACTGTATTCTATTCTTGGAATAACAGCATGTGAGTTGTGCATTGTGGAATGTGCTAGAGATCAGTGATGCTAATGATGTTATGTCCATTTGTTCTCCATTCTGCTCTGGAAATGATAGGGAGTAAGTTGCACATTATGGAATATGCCTGAGAGTGGTAATGCTACATTATGATCCCATATTCATTTGTTGTCTATTCTGCTCTGTAAACAATAGAGAGTAAGTTCTATATTGTGGAATGTATTAGAGATAGGTGATGTTGACACTCATTCTCTATTCTGCTTTGAAAATGACAGGATGTGAGTTGGAGAATGTGGAATGTGCCAAGGAGTGGTAATGCTGATGATTCCATATCCATTCATTCTTCTTTTTTTTTTTTTTGGAAATGACAGGGAGTAAGTTATGTCTTATGACATGTACCAGAGAGTAATGATGCTGATAATGTCTAACATTCCCCACTCTGCTCTGGAAATGTCAGTTTGTGAGATGTGCACTTTGGAATGTACTTGACAGTGGTGATGCTGATGATATTGATGATATGTTCATTCCTTCACCATTCTGCTGTGGAACTAATAGGCAGTGAGTTGCAGGATATGCCAGACAGTGGTGGTACTGATTGATTCATTTGTGATTCTGCTCTGAAAATGGCAGAAAGTAAGTTGTGCATTGTGGAATGTGCCAGAGAGTGGTGATGGTGATTATGCCATGACCATTCATTCTGCTCTGCAAATGACAGAATGTAAGTTGGATATGGTGATGATATCTGATATGTTGATTCATTCTCCATTGTGCTTTGCAAATGACATGGCAGAATGTAAGTTGTGCATGGTGAAATGTACTAGAGTATGGTAAATATAATGCTGCCATGTTATCTCATTCTTCAATCTGCTCTGCAAATGACAGGCAGTGAGTTGTGCATCATAGAAAATATGCCAAAGAGTGGTAGCTGATCATACCTGTTTTAATTTTTTCTCTTCATATTGCTCCTGAAATGATAGGATGTGGGTTGAGCCTTATGAAATATACCAGGGGAATGGTAATGCTGATGATCTTCATTCTGGATTGTACTCTGTAAATGGCAGAATGTGAGTTGTATACTGTGAAATGTGCTAGAGAGTTATGTTCATTATACCATATATATTTATTCTTCAAATTTCTCTGGAAATGGCAGTTTGTAAGTTGTGTATTATGGAATGTGCCAAAGAGTGGTGATGCTGATATGATGCCTTGCTCATTATTCTTCATTCTGATCTGGGAATAACAGGGAGTGAGTTATGCATCATGAAATGTGCCAGAAAGTGATGATTCTGATCATGTATTTGTTTGGTCCTGACACTGTCCTATAAATGATAGAGGGTAAGCTCCACATTGTTTAATATGCTGGTGTGCTGATGCTAATAATGCTATATCCATCCATTCTTCATTCTACTCTTGAAATGACAGGATGTGAGTTATGCATTGTAGAATTTTCAGAACAGTAATGCTCACTATGCAATATGCATTCATTCTCTATTTTACTTTGGAAT
>JBBPPG010000771.1:0-16014 GCA_038091855.1 Leccinellum luteum
GTCTCAAAATCCTGCTCTTCTAGCCATGCCTTCACCTTTTTACAGGTATGCTTGGGGTCATTGTCCTGCTGAAAGATGATATCAGATGGATTGAGATCATGATACTGCAGAGTATTCAGCAGTTCATCCTTCAAAATTTGAAGGTAGAGATCCCCATCCATCCTACCATCAATCTTAGCAGCATAGCCAACTCCCTGCCAAGTCATACACCCCCATACCATCACAGAACCTCCACCAAACTTGACTGTACCTTGTACTAGCCTGTCACTAAGCCCCTCACCTGGCTTTTTCCAAGCCCATTTGCGCCCATCTGACCCTAGGCGATTGATTTTGGTCTCATCAGACCATATCACCTTCTTCCAGTCCTCTATAGTCCAATCTTTATGAGCAATGGCAAAGTCCATGCGATTTTTGCGATGCCTAGCAGAGAGTAGAGGACGTTTGGACTTGACTACAGCTTTCATCCCAGACTTTTTCAAGTGGAGGCGGATAGTATTGGGATGGAGAGGCTGGTTGGTGATGGCTGAGAGTGCTTTGGTCACTTGGACAGCATTCTCAGCCTTCTGAGATGTGATAAGGTGGACAGCATGGCGAATATTGGTAGGGGAAAGCTTTGATGGACGACCTCCAACAGACTTTTGGAGGTCAGAACGCTCCTTAGAACGAAGCCTGGATATGGTGGCAATGCCCACACCAGTACTGGATGCAATAGAGCGGAGGGAGTGACCAGAATCAAGCTGAGAGAGGATGGTATTCTGCTGAGTAGTGGAAAGTGATCGCATGATGATAGTGGTAAAGGAACAAGAAGCGTGGGAATGTTTTAAAACTCAGACATCATGTTTAAATGTATATATTTATTTGTATGACCAAACAAGACCAAATAAAGTCATGTTTGGCTGAGATTCTAAATGTCATAATAAAAGTCCAAAAACTGTTCCAATGGTGTTGCTGTTTTAAAAGTGGTGTATCTCAATAGCCCCTGACCTGGGTCACATGACCTAGTGACATAATTTGTAGCCAGGGGTTTGTACATTATTTGTCTCCACCAAAGCTAAGTGAAATTCCCACGAGTGATTGCGGGGCGCTTCGCGCCCCGGTTTGGGGTTAGGGATTGGAACGCTTTTTGGAGTCACTGTATAATGTAGATGACAGTGGCCAACAAATGTCGAACCACCACCAATCAGAAAGCATGGTCCAACATGATAGTAGATTGGCATCTGTTCACTGGTGATTGTAGTTAGCCTGTAATCTCACAATGCTCCCAATTATAAATCAGTATTTGCTGGGTGCTCGTTGCATGGAAGAGAAAACTGTGTGATGGTCAGGGATGTATTTCCTGATGACACTTGAGCATCTTCAACAGCTGCATTAGTTTACTTGCCAACAAACTTCCAAAGTCAGTCATGTTTGGCAAAAGAATAAATTGTATGAATGTTGGACATTTATTTCCTGGTGAAACATGGTCATCTTCATCAGCAAGTTGAGTTTGCCTGCAAATAAGTCTCAAAGCCAGTCACACTGTGCTGAAGAGTAATTTGTATGTTTGTTGGGGATGTATTTCCTGATGACAACTCGAGCACCTTCAACAGCTGTGTTAATTTTCCCGCTGATAAATCTCAAAGTCCGCCACATTTAGCAGAAGAACAATTTGCATGAACATTGGCAACATATTTCATAGCGAGACTTGAGTGCCTTGAATGGCTGCATCTGTTTGCCTGATAATAAGTCTCAAAGTCGGTTACATTGTACTACAGAGCAGTATTTGGTGAACTTGCTCATTCACGCCCAGGTATGATGCTCATCAAAAGTATCAATTACTTTGTAACTACTTCGTACATAGCCTGCTGACGTGTACATTTTACTGCTGTTCAGTCACGATTAATGCGACGCCTCTTGAAAGAGGTTGTCATAGAAGTATTGCTTGGCATCTGGGGAGCATAACTCAAGACAGACTGACGACCAAAAATCTTGCTGTTGTGGAAATGAGCATGCCTTCCATGATGATGTCGAGAAGAGTTTCCTACCGATTCCACCACAGTAAAAGGTCATCAACGAACGCCTTATCCTCCGAACTCCCTGTCTCTTCAAACCATCTGGTAATGTTTTCATAAAAAGCCCCATGGTCAAAAAGGTTGTCCACACGCCTCCAAGAGCCACAACTAGACAGAGCAAATCGAAGCTAAAATCATAAAAAGGTATTCTTTGTCTCCGTGGTACTGCGAAACTCACCTGGACTGCTGTGTACGCGATTGCCCTTGGTTCCACTGATTTCATAGCAACCAGGCCAGCCACGTGCATGCGAGTGCACCTTTCGCCATGGCGCCGTTTGTTAGAATTACGAGAGTCGGTACTTGGACCTTCTTCCTCAGCAGAGCTTGGGGATGTAAAGATGGTTTTGAAGGCCTATCATACACCGAGTCAGCTGGGGGAAATGAGTGGGTGCAAACATACTCACCTGAACGAGCATGGGACCTTTAAACAACCCTTTTGCAGGATCATCTGGGTCGTATGTGTCTTCCCCATATAGAAAGTGCAGCCACATGTTTGCCATTACTAGGTATGCCGGGTCCCAGTCTCGTATCTTGGCGCGTTGTCTAATTCATGGGATAAATACGTTGGACAACGATGATATTATCACTTACTCAAGGTCATCCCAGTTATAATCGACAGGACAAATGAGGCGACCTGTGATATCATGACAGAGGCCACGCCTGACTTTGTTAGAGGGGGAGAGACGAGGTTGAAGGGGGTCCTGTTCAGCTACCCAAGACACCACCCTATCCTTGAGGAGAGAGGTGTCATCTGCTCGCGCACCATCTGCACCTCTGGAGAGCTTAAGACCATCTTCAGCTAGCTATGCACCTACTACTGTGGGGACTCACCTCTCTGACGACTTTTTGCATGTCAGTGACATTGCGGAGGTTTGCTGGCTTTGAGATCCACTCATGGAAGTGGGGTATGTGGGCTGCTAAAACTCTGTAAGTCTCGAATAACCAGTGATCCCTAGACATCATGTCAGTCATTTGGAAAGAATCTGCAGTGTGAACGCTAACGCTGACTGGGCTGTAAATTGTCGATCCGCCTGTCCCAAGGATTGACGTCGAATGAGTGACTCGTCAATTAGATCCTGGACGTTGTCAAAGAGGGTCACCAATCGCCGGATGACCCTGCCCTGTTGGCGCCAGGATCTGGCATACACAGGATGCAGTGAGCACACATCCAAGTCTGAAGTGCGTTCGAATGGAATGGTACTTACTTGGTTGAAGCGCCCTGCGAGCCACCAGAGCCAGTAGCGACAATATCTTGGGTATGAGACATGTGGAAAATCAAAGGAGAGATTGCGGTCGTATTCACCGACGTTGTTTTTTCCCTTAAATACTGCCAGATGTTACCACTGGCATGACCACCAATTGGTTACTTAGCAAAGCCTCTAGAACCGCTTGCCATGCGACGCTTAGTACCTGCCTACATCGGACAATGACTCACATCGGTAAAGAAAGAGTTCGGGAGGACCAAGTCCCGGATCATTTGCGAGAGACGATGCATATCCGGCTGCAAAAGGAGATTAAAAAAGGGGATAAGAAGACCGGGAGGGCTTGGGGCCGGATAATCTATAGGAAAAAAAAAATACCCGTCGGATAATTGCCGAGGAAGACCCTTTATTTTCCAGGTTTGTACTCGGGACAGAGGCGGGAGCCATGCGAGAGCACGGTGACCCTGCGGCCTAAGCTTGGATAACAAACCACTGAATCCCGGAGGGGCAATGCTCGGATGTGAACAAGACAACGAGCCGCCTAGAATACAGCAGTCGCATAGACGGATAAGTAACGTGGAGGTTACTTGCCATAGATCAATAAGCCAGTCGGTCCTTCATACTTGATCAAGTTGGCCGGATAGAGAGACTAGATCATATTCTGTCAGGCCAGCTAGACTAGGTGCACATTATAAGTATGCCACGTTGATTCTGCTGGTGGGGAGACATACGTTGTATTTCTTTTGTGACCAATCCTTCTTTACTATGTGTCTCCAACGCCCCCGCCTCCCGGTCGAACTCCAACATGAAGTTGCTTTGATGCTCAAAGACGAGCCTCTTGTTCGCAGCTGCTATGCTCTTGTGTCCAAAAACTTCTATGCGTTGTGAGTTAAGCTCAGTGTCTCAGACACATGTTCCGAACTTACCATTCACTCAAAGATTGCAGCCTTATCTGTACCCTAGAGTGCGCCTCACAGACACAGATATGGCCGCGAGATTTGTTGACTTTATGCTTGTGCAGGGTAGGCCCAGCAATGTGCAAGAGCTGTACATAGGGCAGCAGGTCGACGCTGTCCAAGCCGCTGATGCTATTTCCGAATGCTGCAATATTACCACACTCACCATACGTTTCCCTTTGGGGATTACCGACCCGGACGCAGAAGACAATCTCCTACTCCAGCCACTCGCGAATTTGCATGGGCTGAAGTCTTTGTCCATTGCACTAGTTGCGCGGACAAATATGGTGGAGGTTGACTTATCCAAGTCTCAAATCTTCCATCGACTCACCCATCTTCATCTCATCGGATGCACTGATATCTATGAAACCGTACCATTGTGTATGTCAGAGCTTTCAAATCTCACGCACCTATCGCTTGGCTGGTTCCAGAGTGGACACAGTACTGCCTGTCTCCGTCGGTTTCTGGCATGGCCCTCCACTCGTGCACTCATTCTCTGGGTTCCAGGTGCAGCGTCACCTGAGAAACTAGAGAGAAAGTTAGTGGATCATAGCTTGATGGACCGACGAGTTGTCCTATTTGAACAGGAGCGGTATAGTGAGTATATGAGAAATGGGGGATTCTGGGAGTTTGCAGAATGACTAATCACTTGGAAGACTGAGAATAAGAGTAAGTGTAACTCACTGAAAGTTGAATACAAAGAACTAATACCTTGTCAGCCGACCCGCTCGCAGCCAACAAGTGGCTCGAACTCCCTGTGTGGTATAACTTATTGAAGGGCGGAAAAAGTAAAAATAATTCACCTAGAATCTGGTAGAATGATGGTGCTCAGGGTAACATGTTATGCAGTTAGTTGAAGGCAGCAGTGAAACCCAATGCGAGATGAAGCAAATGAGTCCGTCGCCAACAGTACTCTGCGTCACCCACCCCCAAGGAATGGGTAAGAATGGCCTCTGCTTTTGTGAGACCTGGCAATGATGATGTCGAGACGACCCTTGCTGCAAGATCCTCGATACCAGGAGGGGTGGGGGAGAGGCAGAAGACGCTAGAGATGTCGACAGTGAGTACTATAGTGTTGAGGCCTCGAGGCCCCGTATGAACGCGACGAGCCAAATCGGTCCCACGGTGGCTATTGACTGTCACATGATCATGTGCCAACTAATGCCGACATAACCACGACACACCCTCATCCCCACTGCACTCCAGCTAGCGATTGAGAAGGTGATGGCTTGCCCCTGCTGCATTGGCTGTGCCGTGTCAATACGCAGCCGTTGGAAAACCAGCGGACACCAGTCATTGCCTGCCTCATGAGCGCCCTGGCATTCCCCACACCTCTCACGAGTCCTAGGTAAATCTAGGCAGGGAAGAGTACGGGTATATCCACACGACGCCAGCGCATGCCTCCTCGACATGACAACATGACGATGCCGTGTGCTGGAAGCACCATGCTGCCACGACGTGATGACGGCGGCAACGATGCAACGATGATGTCGAACGCGATGAGGTGGGCCTGCCTCTCCCCCTCTTCCTCTTCCTATCTCACCCACAAGACGGCAGACCTCATCCACACTGCCAGCGCATCCACGCAGCATGAGGACTAGGGCCTGTCACGGGTATACCCACGGGTGTTTGGCACTGACCCATACCCGTACCCGCGGGTGCTGGTGTGGCACCGACGCAACGACCCGACGACGTGCCACAACACGGCGATGACGGCGACAACGACGACGAATGACCCGACGTGGTGTGCCGGCGGCACCACCACCACCAGGTCCACCACCACTGCGACGACGACGACGTTGACACTGTTAACACTGACAATGTCTCACCCTGGGTTCCACTCCCTCACTCCCGCTCCTCTCTCCCTCTCACTTCATGACGACGGTGCGACGCCAGTGCACTCTCCCTCTTCCCACCCACTCCCTCTCCCCTCTCCCACTCCCACTCCCACTCCCACTCACCCTCACCCGCCACCACAACGTGTTGACGACCGACACGGACAACCCCCTCCCCACTTCCCACCCACCTCCGCGTCGTGTCCCACCTCACAAAGACGGCGCGACACCAACGCACGGCTGACCACCACACATCCCCATCCCCATCCCCATCCCCTGCCTCATACCACCATGACGTGACGACAACATCGATGACGATGCGGCGTGGCACCACGACACATCGACTGACGCGACGACAACGCGCGCTGACCACCACCCCACATCCCACACATCCCCATCCCCATCCCCATTCCCATCCCCTTCCTCCTGCCACCACGACGTGATGACAACGTCGTCGACGACGCGGCATGGCACCACGACACGCCGACTGACGCGACGGCATGCCACGACGCGACGACAACGCGCGCTGACCACCACCCCGCATCCTATCCATCCCATCCCCATCCTCTTGCCACCAAGACATGGCAACAACAACGACGACGCGATGTGGCATGACGACACGTCAACTGACGCAACGGCACCACCACCACCACCACCACCACCACCACGACGTGACAACGATGCGCGACGCATCATGGGAAAACGACAAGGACGAGGAGGACGATGAGGAGGACAAGGGGGACAAGGGGATGATGTCACGGCAAAACGACGGCGTACCACGATGTGATGATGACGACGGACGCCCCCGCCGGGTGATTTTTTGCGGGCGTACCCACCACACGGGTACAGGCGTGGGTGCACGGAGCCGGTACCCGCACCCGTACCCGTGACAGACCCTAATGAGGAGCGGCGTGCTGGCAGCACCATGCCACAACAACCGAACACGATGAGGTGGCACGACAGTGTCCACCTCTCCCTCTCTCCCTCGTTCTCTCTCCTTCACCCACCCCACCCCTATTCTCGAGATTGGATTTGCTCGTCACCGCCAAGCCGCAGAAAGTTATATTCACTATGCACACATTACATTGTAGTAGGCCATAATTGAATGTAGTGTCACGTTGAACGAAATGACGTTCAGAATATCCACTGACAGAAGAGCCTCATGGGCAAAACAAGCACGCTGAAAAAGGGAGCGCATCAGAAAGCACGGTCCCAAAAGCCTGAGACCGCGTGGATAAGAGAGATGGACCAGGGAGCATTGAGCGATTCAGCGTGCAAGAGTGTGGTGTTATGATAAGAAATCAGGTCGACACAATGACTTGAGGCGACGGGTGTGCGTGCTGAACATGGGCAAGTCAGAAGGTGAATAGGAGGACTGGGACGAGAACATGCGCTTAGGGCTGGTTAGAGCCCAAGCAATGTGGACAAAGAGAGTAGCACACCTGTATTGATACCAGTGGTGCACCCACCAATGAAATCTGTACCGACCGAGTCTCCAACCAGGTTATCGGCAATGCGATGGGCACTGCTGTTCCGGTTACTTGGCTATTATGGCAGAGGGTGTGCGCCGCTTGAGTCCGCCTGAATACGATGGCGTTTGTATAATCCCGAAACCGGAGGCCCTGAATAAGACTCAGGAGGCAGGATCGTCGAGTCCATGCACAGCAGGGTGGCAGCACAATGAGGAGCCTCTTCATAAATTGCAGTTGTTCGCTTGAGTAGCTCCCCCCAACCAAAAAGAAAGGTTGAACCCTACCTTACTACCGATTTTTCCTTCGAGATGACCGAACACCATGCTATCGACACTCGCCCGGCAAACTTGCACGGCAAATCCATGTCGAGACGTAATGTCCAAGTCGTTCATGGAGAGCCCCACCACCAGAGTATTGCAAGAACTCAAGAACTCCAAGGAGGAAACACCCAGCATATCGCCGCTATTGAAAACGAGCTGCAAAGACGATTACTAGAAGCTCAGCATGGGACCTTCACCTACCCGTCTAGAGCGTTTGCCCACAGCCAATCCCAAGTGGTTGTCACACAGGCCGACATGCCCTCCTGGCCTCCAGTGCTCTACGAGGCTAGCATTAACTTGCACGGAAACCGGAGAAACGCCCCAACTTACCAGGGTAAGTCATTGAACATGACCAGGGCATGACACTCACCAGATTTGCAGATGAGCATGTAAGAGGTTGTGAAGAACCGGAAACGAGAGGATTACCTGATACGTCCTGGCCTGCCAAATGGAGGTGGAAACTCACATGCACACGCGACACCATCGAGACCACACATCAGCAACGGTTGGAACCTTCTCCTCGCCGGACCACCAACACTAGTGATGGGCGACCTGCACTGAAGATTGTGAATGGACCATCTGGGAAGGAGAGCGCGAAGAGGAAGGCTCCTGAGGACAATGAAATGATGAGGTAAAGTAATAGTTCAATTACCACGCAAAGCTCAAATTTTCAATGTACCCATGCAGCGGCTATAACTCTGTGCAGCCTACTGGCAAGAAGATGAAGATGGTTGCACAGCCAGTCCTGAAAACCCCACGAGTTAGTCTGAAGACGCAGTACCGCAAGACTACAGTGACTAGCGCACACCAAGTTCCGGCCTCTTCTGAGGATGACAGCCACTGGGAGAGCTCGGATTCGGATGGAATTGCGGTTCTATTCGGGGGAATGCCAGAAGAGGAGGAGAGTCAATGGAAGCATGAACTCTACGACCGGAAGATCCAGATGGTAAGTACTCACCTGCCACACTGTACACTGTCTGTTGAGTATACTGGGCAGGCAATGAAGATTGTGCGCAGAGTTCCCCTGGCCAACAGTGCGAGTGTCTCGGAATCACTGGGGGGCGTGCAGCGGATGTTCCAAACAGAATACATACCACTGATCTGTCGATTTATAGGATCACTTGACAACCCTTGGAATACTGGAGAGATGTCGAAAATGCAGTGTTGCTGGGATGGACTGACGGGAATGCATCCGGAGTTCGAACGCACATTTGACCAAGAGATATACAATTTGGTGAGTTATCGGCTGCCTCAAAGACTGAATCACTGACGCAAATTTGAATGCTGCTGGCATGGACAGTCAATGAAATGGCTGCATGAATGGCATGCACATATTGGTAGTGCCGCCACGCGCGCCATCGAGGAACTATGGGGATGGAACAAGAAGTACAGTGTGGCAGAGGCGCGTAAGAAGTACGTTGCAAGAGCGCTCTCCAAGGGCTTGCCGTTCACCATGAAGAGTGTTGGCGCAGAAGGCTCGGAGATCAAGAGTATATTTGCAGGCTCACTCATTCTCAAGATGCTGGCCGCTCATCTCAAGTGCATTGCCCCTGTTGACACCATGCCATATGACAATTTAGTTGATTGCTGTGCTCCACGGGGTGCACTCGTACTCGCACTGACTGCAGTAAGTTGAATACTACAATATACCTACGAACAGTCACTGTTTAACGATTACGCCACAGGTTGAACGTGCATTAATCAGGTGGCAGTCTGGCGAGGAAGACAAGAGGCAGGAGGAATTTTCGGAACGGTTTTGGGGAATGAAGTCACTCCAGTACGCCAAATGTGTGAGGTCCCTCAACAAGGTGAAGTTGGATGAGATCTTCTGTGCAGCGCGCACATACCTCAAAATCAATACGCGCACAACGGTGGCCTATGATGATGATGATGATGATGTGTGGACAAGCACCATTCCCCATCTGCAACTTCAATCCGATACAGCCACATGCGAGGAGCGCAATGTGGGCAACTCAGATTGTTCCGTGATGGGTGAGTAGTGAGCGTGTCGAGGACTCGGATGATGCAGACAGGACAGGCAGTGCGTGTGTTCTTGCTATTCTTGAGCTGGACTTGACCGTAAATGGTACCAGTTTTCGATGATCCTTATGAATCATGTCATCAGTAGTTAAACGAGTACATGCATGCTAGTTTGCTATCTACATAACTCGTCTGACATGGCCGTGTTAAGAACTGAGCAGGATTCACCGTGGGAAAAGGGAACCCTCCTGTGCAGATGATGTTGAGTTCACCAGCGACGCTGCCACCTCGTCGACTGTCTCCGCTTCCTCTTGGACGTCGCAGAGCTCGTGCTACTCCACGAAGCGAGGACGGTCAACTCAACTTCTAGGTCGGGCGATGTTCAGATAGCCAACTTGAAGGATTCCATCACTGGAGTACAAATGACGTCCGAGGTGGAGAAGGACCTCATGTCGACCTCGACATCCATTGGCAAGTCAGCGCTCGATGTGCATAATGCAGAACATTTATCTAGGTGTGTTTGTTATACATGCTTCTATTGACAAAGAAGTTGACCATGACGCCTCCACTTACTGCCAATTCATTTGCAGCCTCATCGGGTGCTAGCCCGCTACCCTCATGCAGGCACCACTACCAATCGCCTCCAAAACCCACCCACTACCCCCATCAATACCTCTTCACCATTGTACTAAGCATCGTCGTTCCCAGCATCTCCAGCCCCCCACCCCTCCTGGTCCTGGTATCGAGGATCTCACAATCAAGATCATCCCAGCATCATCATCATCAGGTAAAATAATCATTCGTCCTTATCTCAAGTTGCTCACCACATCATGATATTCAAGGACCTATCTATAGTTGATACCAGGTCAGGTTCGTACAACGCTGACCTCATGGGCTTCTCCAGCACCGAACCAACATACGAAGAATGCAAGCAGCATGGGCTACAGTCGGGTATGCTTCTTTTACTTTTTTATGAGGTCTTGCTCACCCTCGTAATGGAAAGATACCGATAGACGGAAGGTCTCTCGCGGTCAATGACGACTTTACACGTCAGGCGACTTTTCTCGCCCAGTAGCTCCAATGCTCAGAAAAGTGCATCGCCGCCATCCTCCACGGCGTCATGTCAGACAACCCAAACATTGGACCTGTCAACTCCACCAAGGCTTCCATTCAAGTTTTCAAGTTTCACCTGCGATGATGCCATCTCGTAGACTGTCTTCTGTACCTCTTGGATGTGACTGAGCTCGCCCTGCTCCCGGGCCCCGACACACCTAGGCTCTACCTCCGCCTCGAGGCCTTTGTTAGGCAGAAGCTCATGCCTGCCAAAATGTCTGCCGGTGCGGACGCCTCCCTCGCCTCTCACGTGTTCAAGCAGGTCAAGTCCCTCGGTGTCGCAGTCGCGCAGGCACAAGCAGCCAGACAAGGTGCACAGACAAACACCATTCTGCCCTCCGCCACATGTCCGCCCGCCCTTTTTTTTCTGCTGGAAATCCTTGCTGACTCCCGCTCCAGGCACATCGCCGTCTTTGGGCTGTGACGTTCTCAATGCCCACTACGACTCTTTAAAGTACGAACATCGGTATCTTGCCATGGTTTATTATCAGATTGCCTGTCTCGGATACTTTTCCCCAACCGACATGCAAAAGTCGATAGATTGGCTGCAGGCCAACCCAAACGACCCCATGACCTTTTACGTCCTCGACTCCTTGCTGCCATCCTCGCCGCCTTTAACCCCGCAGACCCCCACTCCTTTGCCGGCAAAGTCTGCAAAAACCTCACCATCGACAAGGATACCATTGCATACATGAAGTGGCAGCTCGCTCCGACCACAAACTGGAAGGAACCTGGCCTGAAAGCGACAGTCACGGTGGCCCTAAATGGATGCTCTTCATGACCGAGATCAGACACCGCGACCCTTCATTGGAGAACCAGGACAGTTTCAAGATCGACAAGCTTGAGTCTCAGATATGGAGCACTGGCACCATGCAGGGAGACGCGTTTTCATACCTCACCGCCTCTCTCCTTCGGCTCCAGAAACACACCCACACGTCGCCCATGAGCTCTTTTGCCCAGCTCGTTCGAGAGCAGCAGGAGCAACAGCAAAAGGAACCTCTTGCCGATGAATTCAAGTTTCCTGTGCTCGACGCGTGCGACGTGCTCATCAGGTCTCTGCTCACATATGCCAGCTTGGAGCTGCGCAAGATCAAGTAGAGGCAGGAAGACGTGCTGGCAAGCGTTCAAATTAGTGTTTAAAGGTCCGGTCCTAAAACCGATGAAAAACCGGAACCGGACCGAAACTGGACCGCACAAGACCGGAACCGATTGGCCGGTCCGGTCCGGTCTTTTTCCGGTTACATTTCGGTCTTTTTGATTTCGAGATTTTCGAAAAACCGATAAAAACCGGTCTTAACCGGTCTTAACCGGTAAGCGGAGTTAGCCCCTATTAGAGGGTATAATGACCGAATTATCCTGATTTTACCATATTTTTACGATTTTATCCGAGTGAGTTATGACCATTTTACAAAATACCTTCTCCAAAATGAGTGATTGCCCGGAATTGGGCATATCTCGACCGCGTGTGAACGGAATTACATAAATATTGGCGGAAATGGACGCCAGGAGCATCGGCTAGACTCGGTACAGCCACCGCTAAGCGTGGTTCACACGGTATCAGGTCCTCCGAAATGTGTTTCTAACTTTTAGTTAAACTCGAGAAATAACATGCAGTTTTAAAACAGTCATATCTCGACGACCCCTGAACCGATTTACATAATAAAAATATAGAGCGGAAGCCGGGAATCGGTGGTACTTTCCATATCCCTGAAAGACCGGTTAAAAACCATAACCGGACCGACAAAAACTGACAAAGACCAATTTTATTGGTTTTGATCGATTTTGGTCCGGTTTTTCCAAATCAGGAAATTCCCAGGACCGGTTACGGTTATAGTTATGCCCAAAAAGGCAAAAAACCGAACCGGACCGGACTTTAAATCACTAGTCACCACTGCCACCTTTTTCCGATCCAACCACCAGTTAAGTGGGATTACCTGGATATTAGACAGAATGTCGGACGACTGGACGCACAGTGTGGGGATCAACCCCTACTGGCAAACATGGGAGTTATAGCAATTTAGGAAAGCCTCCCACCGGCTCTGCATGATGATATACCAGCAGTGCAAACCACCCAGAAAGAATTGATATTACCATTTCTGCGAACGACACTGAGGGCTGTCCAAAGGGATGGGATGGGAAGCAAGTATATAAACCGAACAAGCATCATGAGGCAGAGCATTGAGTTTTGCAATCACATAAACACTTCATTTTTGTGTGGTTTTGAGAAGTCAGTGAACTTCTTGGCTTTAGACATAGCAAAAAGTAAGGTGGCTAGGAACGTGCTACTGGAAGTTGCAGTAGCCTGTATGCTTTTCGTGGCCATTGTCTTAGTTGATTCATAGGCAGATCTCAGATATGCACCTGTGTTGGAATCTGTGCCGTTCTGAACAACCTCGTGTATTGGTCCACATTGAGAAGCACGGATGGTATCAGGGTCAAGTTGTTCGGCACACATGTAATGGATACAGCCGAAGAAAGAAATGATCAGCGGGCAGCATGAGGCAACTGTGAACCTCGACTCAGATCTGGAGTATAGTTATTCCTGGAGATCAATGCACATACTCGAGCATAAAAAAAGGAATTGAGGGCGAGAACCACGGAGTTGCTGTGTGACAGGTAGCTTTATACTTATATCAGCATCAATGAGCGGGTGTGGCTTGAATGGCAGAGTTGTGATGGAATCTCACAATCCTCAATATAAAGGTTGGTGCTACTTCTAGATGTGATTGAGGAGAGACATTACCTTGCTCTTCCTGTAGCCCTCTGCTAGAGACACTCGGGCATGTGGTTTTGCAAATGAGTCAGATCATGGCAGGAATTCAGCCCTTTTGATTCGACGTGGCATTCCTTATACCTAGGTGGAATGGTATAAGTACTGGTCGATTGCAACACACCATCAATGCAGCAAATGAGTCAATACAAACATGTTCTTAGGTGCGGGACTGGGCTGCAATCTGCACTGCAGAAGCAGCTCACTCGAGTACAATCTGCCATCAATGATGGCACCTTGCACAAGCATGTCCCAGTAGAACATTTCATGCCAACCTTGAACAAATTGCCCATCATGGTCTACCTCTTACTCTTAATGACTTGGTGAGTTCTCCACACCTTCGTGAAGATATGATCTCATTCATGGAGAGTAGCTGGTGTTCGCAGATGCCATAGTCCATATCAGCCCTGGCCCAACCAATGACAGAGAGCTTCTTGCTACTATTTGATGCCACTGTGTATTTGTGCTCTTATACCGTGATTTAGCTCAAGAAGCTTTTGACAATGATGGTGCACCTTCCTGATGACTCAGAATTTGGCAAATTAGCACAGCAATAAGTCATTAGTTTATGTGGGTTGTTGGTTCCGAGTCTCTCATCCTCAGTGACATTGATACATTCCCAATAGTTGTAACTTCCAGAGAATGGATTTTGTTTACCTTATGATCGACTTGAGTGACTGTGGGTTCATTGACAAGGATGAGACAAGATTCGCCATTGCTTGTACATAATAGTCTGTCCAAGTGTCAGTTTATTGTCCACAAATGGTAAATTTGCTTGCCTGGCCTTTATGCGTCCCATGAAACACTTCATGGACCAACTCAGTGCATGTCACCCCAACCTTGTTGCCAATCCCTCCATGCACCGATGTGCTGTGCACAACTGCCAACACATAGCTTGCCGCAATCACCTCCTCACTCTCTCGAGAACTAGCAATAAGTTCTGTCACCACTGGATCCACATGTGGCTGACTGCGCATCAGAACACCAAGTGCGTCCACAGTGTGCGTGTGTGTACGATGATGCTGGATGCATCGCTGACGAGCTTGACAAATGTCCACTGCAGCTGCGGGAAGAACAGCTTGACGTGGTTTGGTATCTGTTCCAGCATTATAGTGAGCACAGACAGGATCGCAATCTTGATACCAGGCAGATAAGTTGTCACTTGCATGGCAACACGAATGAGAGGACCAGTGAAGGGAATGACAAATGGCTTGATGGCAGATTCACCACTGTGCTCGACAAGATCTCTGATCACATAGGTGATGTTTCCATGCTGCTCGTTGCTTCCCATGGTGAGATGATTGGCATGGCAGGCACCACACCCTTTGGAAGGCTAAACCCAGGCACATTGGTCCTGGAGTGCCCATGCTTTCAATATTTTGATGAAGAGAGACAACAAACAGTTCTAGTTCGTCTTTGGGAATAGACTTGACAAATGTGTTAAATGCTTTCCATGTGAGATTAATTGTTGGATCCAGTCCACCCGTTATAATGATGTATCGAGCTCTGACTCAGAACATGGTGAACACATCGCAAGCCTTAGCTTGTCATGTCGATACATCATGCTTCGTCCTGTGCAACCCAAATCAGATGATATGTTGCAAGAGAACAAAAGAAATGTGCTTACCATCTGAGCAGGTGACAATAACCTATGTTCAGGGTCACTCAATCAGGGCATTCTCATGGTCCAAAATCCTCAGCTGGACTCTCACCATTTGCATGACTACTCCATTGAAGCTATCCAAGATGAACTCGAGCTCACCAACCAAATCATAAATATCATTGTTAATGCCAATCTGCTTGTGGGCTGGGATTATAAGTTGTGTCATGGGGGTAATTCAATTCAGGTGGTCATTATTACCCTTCTCAACCCTCTGGATCATCTTTAGTAGGGATGATGAAGGGTTGGCAATTGTACTAATTTTTAGCATTCTCACACACATTGCACATTTCATTCATATCCCTTTCTGACTCAGCCTGAGCACTGTACAGGACTAGTAGTACAAGTGCATCATCATTGATATCCTCCATCATACATACACTATCAACATCTTGGTACAACACTATAGAAGGCCTTAGGTTACGTTATGTATTTACTCCACAACCTTTTTGCCCAATGGAAATGTGTCAACTTGACACTTCTTGTCTCTCCTTCGCCTGTTTCTCGACCTCTTTTTGGCTGGTCCATTAGCAGGGGCATTGGAAGGGGACCCAGGACGAGCAGGAGACTTATCAGGGTGGTGGAATTCCTAATTGGAGAAGGAGATATTCTCTAGTTTCCATTTACTGTTCTTTGAGGGTCGCTGGTATACAAG
>JBBPPG010000772.1:0-15973 GCA_038091855.1 Leccinellum luteum
CCCGTTTTGTCCCCACCCGCCTCTCTTGGATCGTCTACCCAATCTGAGGTCTCCGTGCAAGGATGCCCAGGTCTTTTTATCATGTACCATTAGATCCTCGTCTGAATTCACACCTCCCTGTTCCCGTATTTGTTACAGTATGGTTCTCTCACGACCCTCGATGTTCTAGTACATGCCTCAGGTACGTAAAGTACTGTCTATGGAACCTTTTCTTCTTCCTCCACTGTGCGTTCATGGACGACAACGTCCATAACAGATCTGAAATTGAGCTGGTCACCCAACGCGAAATAGCCTGCCTCATATACTCACCGTAAGTTGACCGCATATGCAGTCTCGACGTCCGTTAGCGTGAGGAGGTCCACAGAATGTACACCAGGAGAGACGGCAAGGAAGTCCATACGGACGGATTGACAAGTGGATGGCTTGAGCGGGCTGTATAACCCAATCGATCTTCAGAACGCGGACAAACGGACGTTTGTTGACAACTTACCCGACCCTCACTCGGTTTTGCAAAGGCAAAATACCAGGAGGAACAATCGAGGCCTTGAGATCCTCCATGCTGATTATTCCTCTAGACTCTGGTATACCGCCGATCTGCTCTGTCTTCCGTCCACCTGCGCTTGGATAGCTGATCTCAAACCTTCTGGTCCACGAGCTCTGATTATAGACGAAGATATCCAACGTGAATTGATCCGATGGATATATCCTCCTCTGTCCAAACGGACAGTCGTCGTCAGATTCCTCGGGTAAGAGGCCAACAGAAACAATAACGGGCTCTCCTGAAGGCACCGTCTGAGGCTCCCGCCGGTTGTCGATCTGGGCATTCATGATCGTCGGGAGCGGCGTCTGTGGCAGCATCGCGTTCGCCATTGCCACTCCCCTCTCTCGCCTGACGTCAATGCTCGGTCCGGAATGACCTTGTTGACTCCCCAAAGCATGAACGTGCGGTAAGCCCGACGGGAACACGGGGTACGGGGGCGTAGGCGGCGTGACGAAGGGTCGTCCTGGCACTTGAGGCAGTGACGCGTTGACGGCTCCAGCCAACATGTTCGAGGACGATCGTTTGAATGCCTGAAGTGCAACGGAAGGAAGGGTATATCCCGTTGTCGGAGCGAGTGGCGCGACTGACGCGGGATGCTCACGAGACGATAAAGAGAGACGCGGGTTGGAAGGTGGGTTGATGGCGCGCATGGCGGTGATACTTCCGGGAAGCGTGTGTCGTTTTCCTGCGATCGCTTGAGGAGCTTTTGCGTGCGTGGAGGACGAAACGAGAGATGAGAAAGCAGTAAGTCCTGGGAAGGGTGACGGAGGCTCAGGGAGGATGTTGCGTCCTATAACAGAGGCTTTGTGCACATCTGCAAGTTCCTCGCGAGGTTTAGATGACAGATCCAGAACGCAGTTCCACTGGGAGGTGAACGTTTGAGTCGGGTAGGAGAGGATATCCTTTTCATCCTTGGCTTCGCCTGTGATATACGGTCTTCCGTGGACGATGATCGCTACCGATCTCTGCAACTCATTGCCGTCGCGGGTGTCGCGGGTAGTCATTAGGAAGTTGTCTTGATCATGTGGCGTATTCCAGAAGGATACGACGTAGAGAAGGTTGTATTGCTCCATTGAAGCTATACGCAGAGGAAAGAGGTGCTTCTCGATATGCAAGTCGAAGGCACCCTCTCCCCACCCGATCAATCTTGTCGTCGCACCTTCCCCACCGATCTTCACATCTAACCGTTCGAGCGAGAATCCCGCACTTGAGCCGGACTCTCCGGAATTCTCCATCTCAACACAGAGAACTACAGTCCGTTCGCTATTTCCAGCCTCCCGCTCTTCGTTTCCGCTGTCGAGATCATTGAGTTCGTAAGCATTGGGACCGCCGTCCAAAGCAGAGTTCTTTGGCAACAACACATGAGGAACGAACACAGTGCGCATTCGGACACGAAAACCAGAAACCGTCTGCAAAACTTTGCGATAAGACTTTCGCAGAATGTGGCTCGGAGCTTGTTTAGATGTTGAGGGAGGTGTTCGAGCCGACGCGGATACAGGGGGAAGTGAAAAAAGTCGTCGTCGAGTGGTATTTCCTAATCTAGTCGAAGGAAAATGGAGCGACTGAGAATCCGGCGATATATTGGAACCTGCTACTAAATCTGAATATTTATCACCAGTTAATGAAATAATGACGCACTCAGCGCGACGCCCTCGAGCAGGTTAATTTCCTCGAAACCACTGTTATCGGTTTCTTCTTCTTCACCGTCTTCCCCGCTTGTGACGGCTCCCAGATCAAGACGAGAGATTATCCCCATTCTGAGCAGGTATGCAACAAACGGGTGAGTCGATTGGGAAGGAGATGACGCCTTATCTCGTAATGTAGTAGATGCGGTGAGGCAAATCAGAGGGTCGGGAAAGGGAAGACGTAGATAGGCTAAAATGTTCAACATGGTCACACCAAACGCAGATATCATGATCCTACTTACACACGATCAGGGAAAGCTGATAGACAGCAACCCAGCCTCCTCGGGTCTCGGAAAACAGGAGGGTAAATTTCTCTTGTTCCTTTGCCCTTTTCGTTCCCCAGATACTCGAAAAGAGTGGAATTCCCTCTGATTGCACGTATTCACGGTCACTTTCGGCAGTAGACGGGATTGGAGTCGGGGTATTTGGTGGAAATATCGAAGGATGGATTGAGAGCGGGCGGCCCAAAGGCTTGGATGATGGGCGAGAAGAAGCCAGATTAGCGGTGTCCAGTTCATTTCGATCTGGATTTTGAGAGATGTAGGTCGCGTCTAGCGATACCTGTACGTGACTGAGCAAGTCCACGAGTGACCTAGGAGGATTAAGACGGTCATGTGGGTTATTGAGAGATGGGTGCTTGATGTATATCACCAGGAGCAGATTCAGTTGCTCGTCTAGATCCCCATGAGCTTTGGCGAGATGCAACATGCATGCGCATGCAGTGTACCTTACCGAAGAAAGCCTGACTTCTCTCTGCATGAGGTTGTTTGACACTCGCGAGCCAGTCATCAATGGCGTCTTCTGGAAATGATATGGACGTATCCGGAGTAAAAACCTCGAGCACACAAGAACCAAAAAGTGTCTCGAGCGGCTCCTCCGCTGCCATGAGGTAACCCAGCCACCTTCTATGGATTCAAGAACGTGACAGTTAACGCGAAAGTAGCTTCAGTTTGATTGATCTTGATGTTTACCTCGAGCCCTACAGTGACTGTATCGGAGGTGTTGTTTGCGCTTGTTGTCCAAAAGCCTCTACCGAGTGACCCGATTTGGTAAAGCGCGAGATTCAGATAGCATCTCATGATGCAATCGTTTCCGCCCCCAGACTTTGACTCTCATGTCGGGCTTTTATTGATTACTGACGAGCTCCAGGCTCCCTCGGATTTCTTATTACACAGAATTCTGAATCTTCGCTTGAAGGATTCAAAGCGATCTCGATGTCTTTTTCTTTCCGTCTCGGAGGACATTGAACGAATAAAATCAGTGGCGGCCAAGTCAGTGCGTACAGAGTAGCATACAGTTTTTAATATACTGACTGCATTGTCAAGAGCTTGAACATCTCACAGAGTGCGAGGTTTAAGTTCGTTGACGTACATTCGCACGTCGAGCCCGAAGAGCCCGAGGTACCCGATCAGGGCACGAGGTCTAGAGACTCGAGATTGAGGAGCATTTTCGACCTCGTTTCTACGGAGCTTCGTAGTGGGCAGGATAACGAGGGGAAGGTTCTCGTCATCTTGGATGATATCGCAACCCTTCAATGGCTGGGATATTCTGTTCTCGACTTGTCACGACTTTGCCGTGCACTGACGGCGTTGTGTCTCAAGGTAGACCATGCCATGTCCTCTCATCCGTGCTAATCAATAATGGTGGGATTCCTAGGAGTCAGCGACCCTCTTCATACGACATCATGTCCTCAATCGATCGGAACCTGATCCACTTTTCAAACATCTTTTGCAACTGTGCTCGTACCATATGGAGGTAAGACCTCTATCAAGCGGCCGTAGTGGTGCTGTCAGCGGTGAAGTGAGTTGAGACCCTTATCTGAGAACCTTATGCAGTCCAACACTCGATGCATAGCTATGTCTGCACTTGGGTCCTGTGGAGAGCAAACCTTCGTATCCGCTAATCACCCGTTCCGCTGCACTGCAGTATCGACTGACTGACGGTGGTGCTATCTTTTTCAACAAGGGTACTAGCGAGGGGGTACTCTAGGATGATTCTGCCTATTAATGGTGGCGACGACCTGTATTTCTTTTGGAGATACTGCTTTGTTGACCTTTTTTTGTTGACCAGTTCACGGCCACCGACAGCATTATAAGGTTGATCAGCAAGCGAACTAGGGGATCGCGAGATACATAAATCCATAAATACTATATCCCCTCTGCTGGATATAGCACTCGAGGGAAACAACACAAGCCACAAATCTGTTGTCATGATCACCATAACGTGGCAGAACTGTCAATACCAGAATTTGTCATTCGTCACAGATAACGTGCAATCTCTCCTTCAAGCTCTCTTCCGAGTACACAGTCCCTTTCAAGGTACCCGCATACATATTCCGAACGACTTCGCGATACCCCATATAACCATCCACGACCGCTTCCTTCACGTGCGTGAGCAACACGGACACCGTCCGATCATCCTCTAAGTAAAATCGGAGTTTCGTCACTGCAGCCCTGAGATCACGTTCGCATGACTCGACAAACTTGGCATGCAACTCTTCAGAAGCGGGCTGAGATGCCCAGTCTTGTTCGGTCGGTGCCGGTGCATTCACCGACGGAGTAACCGTACGGGATGCGTTGAACGCCCTCACACGGTCGACCCATTCTTGCAGAGGTTCGCACGGGCCCTGGGCGCAGAGCGAGATGACGTTTTGGCAGGCGCGTTTGAGGTCTTGGTCGATCTCCTGGAGGATTGCAAACGGGCGTTCAGGAGAGCCTCCGCATGGAATCAGCAGTAACTCACATGTCGTGCATCCGTAATGCTCTCGTATCCGCGCGGCATACCGAGGGACGCAAAGAGTGCGTCAGGAAGCAGTGCAGTCGTCTTGCTGAAAATGGAAGCCAACGCATCTTGTTCGTCAAAGTCAGTCAGTCTGCGGTGTGTGGTCAAGCAGATAAATACCTGTCACGCTGCCCTGGCCTGCTTGTCGTTGAGTATCTCTCCCATCCAGGTCCAGATTGTTTGTGACTTCTTTCAGGATCAAGAGATGTCGAACGAGGAAGAGTTCTCCATCGAGTGTGCTTAAGGGAGCGTTGCGTTGCCCTATGATCGTACTCGACGATACAAGCGATTGTCGACACAAGCTCACAGCTTCCTGAGCAATGTCTTCGAATATCGCAGGCTGGCAATGTACGTAAATCACTGCAATTGGAGAGCGTGTTGGAGTATTACCTTGACGAAGTCGTGTAGTTGGGATAGTACCCAAACAGTTTTCTGCAAGGTCGGATACCACGTCTCCTGCTTATCCAGCGATGAAAGCTGGAACAGCCGACTAACACTCTCCTTTTCCTTGATGTCAAACTGAGATGTAGGCTTTCTTACGGCTGCAATGGTCCGTGAGCATTTTCCCACCCATGGCAGCGAGTAGAACAACGGACCTACGAGCAGATCTGGGTAGGCCAGATCTTCCGGTTTGGGAATATAGTACCTGATCTCAGCCTGAATCAAGCTCTGAGCCTTGAAGAACAGTCTTGTCTGAGCGTCTTGGAGAATCATTTGTAATAAGTGGCTGACGTGAAGTTTCCCGAGACCTCTTGACTTTGGATGATCGAGATCCACAGTAAGCTCGTCAGGTGGCTCATCTGGGAACTCGACGTCGTCGAGAACCATCAAGGCTTGAAGGACAGTACAAACTTCGCACAGCATAGTGAGTCGAGTCTCGTGAAGAATTCGAGGCCGCAGATCATCATAGAGATAATCACATAGGGTTTCTAAGTAAGGGCTATAAATGCGTGCTCTGAGTGGAGAGTAGATACGAGTAGGAAATAGTATGACTCACTATAGCTGGTCTTCACCAGAATCGAAGAACTCGCGGAAGAGATTGAATTCGTCCGTACAAAGCTGCTTTAAATACGCACATCCTGCGTTCGTCTAAAAGCAGAAGTGAACATTGGAACTCTTAAACAACAACAGATCTTTACAAGTTCGACGAGCTCAGTATGTGCTGGATCCAGCCCTCGTATTTCTTCCATCAAACGTCCGACTAAAAGGGTCTTGCGTGCACTGAAGTAGGCTGAATGGCATTCAGACAAAAGAGTGGAGAGCTCCTCTGGATGCGCAGCTGCCCTCCGCTCGAGCTCGTTGAGAAGAGGTGCCAGTTGAGGTGTAACACTCCGAAATCTGGTATAGAGTAGATGCATCTGCGCCGTGGTGGATACATCCTATTGATGGGGTTAGCTGAGGTGTGTGCAAGGCAAGAGTGGCTGGGCTACCTTTTCAGACAAACGCTTGGATACATCTGCAGAGAGTGCTCTGAGAGAGCCAACAAAAAACATCTTGATGAGAGTCATGGCGCGCGTCATGCATTGTTGGAACCGTAGCAAATAGACCTCCGCCTCCTTATAATATCGCTGGATATGTCACTCTCAATACCAGCGATTTGCTGACTAGTGGAAGAACGCACATGAGCCTTTAGATATTCGATGCATATGTCAACACGTTCGACCATATACAAGAAATCGGTTTGCAGGACGAGTGACTCTCCAGGGTGATTCAGCATCCGAGTCGCGTGTTCGAGCTCCTGGAAGTACTCCAATCTCGTATCGATCTCATCCGTGAGCTCAAGCAACTTATCCTGAGACAAGTTCGCAACGCCCGTTAGCGAAAAAACGACCCAGAGAACGCGCAGCAACTGACCCTCTCTTCGAGAAGCCGCTCACAAGCATCTTTCAAGCTCCTCCCGCTCTCCTCGACGCCTCTCCATCCCTCGAGCATACTGTCCACCTCCCTCTCCACCTCATCAAGCCGCTCAAGCAACATGTCTGCCGTTCCCAAATGTTCCGCCACCATGGCTACATGCGCCCTGAAGTGCGCTTCTTGACTGTGCGCAACGGAGCGATCGACCTGCGCAAACCAGTCATAGAATTGCTGAGGTGTCTGTATGGGCACCTTGGGATCGAGGGCATGGGAAGTCGACGAGCGCGTAAATGCAGCAGCGGGCGTGGAAGGTCGTGAGCCTGATCCGAGTTTGGTCGTCGTGCGTAAACTGGGAGTCGGCGGGCGCGAGGCATCGTCCTCGATGGGCACCTTTCTGGACCTGAGACTGTTTCTCTCTCATGGACACAGTACTCACTTTCAGAGGAAGGGGTGACTTTTCGCTTCCTGCTTTGATCGCGACGATGCTCCTCAGAGCAAGGTCGGTCAAGGGTGCTTTGGCTTCCCATTCTTCAAGGGATATCTGGGGTTTTGGTTGCAATGTCGGGGTAGGAGGTGCAGCCTGGCGTCGTGGTGCATTGGAGCGGGCAGCTGACATGGCACCGCGACGGTCTTGGCCAAACAAGTATATCACCTCTATCGTACTACTTACAATATACTACGCACGTCACTTCAGGAGGGAAACACTAGCTACGCTGCTACACTGTTTGCCCACGGTGATGGCTCGTCGGGCATCAACGCAACGGCAGAAGGCGAGGCGAAAGTCCCTGGTAATGACTCTTTGAGAGAGTTAACCTCACTGGCAGTAGCTCCAAATTTTTCCATTGACGCGATTCTTCGGTGCTGTCCAGCCAACGATGGTTTGGGTGCAGGCTCAAGCAGAAAGTCGTCAACGTGGCTAGTGGGAGCACCATACGAAGTTGCGAGGAGAGTAGGTTGGTCGGTCGGTGCTATAGACGGCGGCTCCCATGCATTTGCTCCGCGTAAACGACCGTTCTCGCCTTCAATCAGCTTGAGGGCCTGATGCAGCGCATCTTTTTCCAAGCGAGTTTGGTTCAGCTCTTCTTCCGTCTCAGCTCTTTTCATGCGCTCGGTAGCAACCATTTTGTTCGCCTGCGCGCCATTCAGATGAACAACTCTATCAGAGAAGACTCATTTACCTCTTCAAACAATGCTTGTGACAGCGACTCAAGCTCCGCTTCCAGAGCAGCCTTGCCTGCATCTGCAGCTTTGTGAGCCTGACGTTCAGACTCGAGTTGTTCTCGCAACTCTTCGATCTCCTTTTCCCGTGCGTTTGGTACCAATGATGAAAGAGAAGGTGATGTGAGATGCGAGGGATGAGGGGAAAGGGAAGGTGATTGAGTAGTACCTGTCAACGGATGAGCGACGCCTCGAATTAACGTAATTGTATCCAACGCACTGCTGCTGAACCGAAACCTGAAGAAACGGCTTTCTTGGCCCGTCATCGCCGGGGGTGTCGGCTGAGGGTTTGCCGGTGCCTTGACACCATCGACGAGCACTGACACGGCTGCACTGGACGGAGCTGCAGGTGTACCGGATTCGTTCAAGGGGCCATAATCTAGGCTTCGGGGGCGGGATTCAGATGTCTTTTCCGCATTGTAATTCTGAACCTCGCGCGCACTCCAGCGACGCCAACCTACATCCCTAGCATTGCAGGGAGTCTCCCTCTTCAACGCTTCTTCGAGCATCTCATTGTTGCATATGACAAGCTGAAGATTCGACTTTGCGAGATTTAGTTGTGTCTCTAGTTCGGTCTGGGTCTTGAGTGCGGTCTTGAGAAGGGAAGACTACATATCGGGTATCGATTGTGAGGTTGTCGGGGTAGTTAGTAAAGCTGGACGCGGGCTCACAAGTTCCTCCACCTTGTTGAGAACGCGGTCGAGTGCGCATCGGAGATCTTCTTCTTGTCCCTGGGAAAGAACACGGCGAGCATCTCGCAGTTCGTCGTCCAGGCCTGAGAAAACGGCTGACGTAGGTGAGCTTGGTGCGGGTGCTGGAGACCACGTTGGTCTGGGACTCGAGCCAAGTGAAACGTTGTTGGTCATGACGGGCATGCGAAAAAATACGTGACCGAGGTCGATCTGGATTCTGGAAAGCGTAAGCGTCCTCACAAGAAGTTACCATTCATGGTTGTCTAGTGCTTCCTTATGGAGTGAACGGAAATCAATCACCTGTGAGTACGCTACTCCATCCATACTCAAATCCGTCATTTCTTATAGGCTGTGTGCGGATAAACCGACGGGAGCTGCATGAAATGCACATGTTTCTCCGAGTCGGCCGGCGCACTTCCCATGCCCGTACTAGAAAACTTGAAGTTCCTGGCAAACTCATACTTGGTTAGCACACATTCTCACTCCATTCCCACCGTACACATGCGTAGGTGTGCATGGGAACATGCTTTCAATAGCATTCTGTCCCATCTGCTCATCCTTCCGGAAACATCGCCGGTTGGAGGCATCATCACGACGGACCCGCTATGCGTCGATACTCCCGATGCGAAGCTCTCACTGCCGCATATGTACCTGTTATCGATTATCTCCCACTCAATCGTTTTTCCGCGATTGTCGATAAAAATTGCGCAGCAAGGTCACAGTAGTAGCCAAGCTCGGCGGCCAATTCCCACTTTGCATTGGTTTTTTATGCGGTGCCGCGTCTCGACCATTTAATCGCGCAGTTTCCCTTCCTCTGGTAACCACTCCCGCTCTTCCTCCCAACAAACACCATCGCTCTGCCATGCCTCCCCCAAAGAAGGTTGATCCTCCTCACAAGCTCATCTTTGCCACCAACAGCGTGCGCAACACAACCTTCGCCGTGGACAACAACAAGTTCTACTATGAAATCGTGACCCGGTTCTGGCACCCTCATCTTACGAAAATAAATAAGTACGACTACGAGAACCGTGTGGTGACTTGCGTCGCCGAAATCGAGTCCGTCCCGAAGAAGGAAGTCAAGGTCCGATTCAACACGCCTGACGCAGAGGGCGAATGGATGCGGGCTTCGGACTTTGTCAAGGGCGAGGGAGTCAATGTGTACGTACAATGTCTGGTCCCAGCACGAAATCTTACATCGTGATAGGGGTGGTATATTTACCACTGACGAGGATGGCTTGATGTATCGCTGGAAGACACACAAGCGTCACCTACAGGTGTGTATTGCACCTGCTCGCTATGACATCATAAGCTGAATTTTCAAGCTCCAGCTTGTGAAAGCGGACGACGAGGAAAAGGTTCCGGTTGCTGAATACCACCCGTTCAAACGCCACTTCTTTGTCTTCCGGATGTCTAGCCATGCATGGCTTGAAGTTAAGCCAGAAGCTGCTGCTGCTCTCGAGAAAATCATTGGTGAGTCTGTCTCTTGGGGTAGATGTATTGACTTTGGTTTATTGATGACGATCGACAGTGAGCTACCTCATCGTGGAAAGGCGCAGACGTCAAGCCAAGATTCGCGTCAGACTTGAACATGAATAGACGAAGGCGTGCGATTTCTTGTTGTATGATTCACGATTTCATGTGTCACTTGCCGGCGCTGTTGGATTTTGTTATTGCGCAACATGGGTTTCCGTCGTCACAGCCTCGGAAATCCGGTGTATTACCGAGGCTCTATACGCACCAGGGCGCGACGGTCGCATGCTTTTTCTAAGGTCACCGATCAGTCGTTAATTTCTATATCCTCATTCGGGTTCGGGATTTGAAGCATTGCCGAGCGCTCGTCCATTCATTTACATAATTATTTCAATCATTTCCATAGATGTTATCGTATACAGCTTGCCATCAGCGAATAGGATGTTGGTATCCGATAACTAGCAGTGTAGGCACTACGTTCTTACTGTCCTTCGTACACCCCTAAGGTTGAGGATCCGGCAGATTGGTGGGAAGCCAGGAAATCTGATCATGACGGACGGCACGCCCGTCTGACCTCGCCCGTCCTTTATCTCCCCACATCACCCACTGGTAGTTGTCGTCCCGCTCTCTCCCGAGTTCCGCCCTCGTACTCGCCGTCACCCTCGAGCTCGCTCACGACACACACGCACTTACACGGCCAAATGTGGGAGGCGTTCACTGGCATATGCTGAAAAATGTGCTCATTTAGCTTGGTACCACTGTACAGTGAGTGTACTTAGGCAAACACTAATTATTCGACATGGTTGATATCTAGAAGAAATGTTCGACGCTCTAAACATATTCGTTTTCGATCAAAATCTATGCCTTTCTGCTCGTACTGATCCTGGAAAATGATTTTCACGAGGACAACACAATTTGACTTCTGCATATGAAGTATCAATATCATTTACGGGCCTGATACATCAAAGTATCATAACTACATTGCACGAGCTTGAGCGTGGTTCATCCTAGTACACATTCCGGTGGGGCTTCGTTCACTACAGGGTTTTGTGCTGCAGGCGACCCTGAACTCGGCGTCATCCCACCACCCACTGATCAAGTCCAAATCTCTGGGACCTCCGACAGCCTCTACACGACATTCAGTGAAGGTGAGTCCACATTTGGTTTCTTCGCGGGTGGAAATGACCTCGAAGAGAGGTTGCAAATCAAGGGGGGATATTGATATCCTCGTCTCTCGAGAGGTCGATTTGATATAATTCGAGTTCCTCCAATGCGGGTGCAAGGACTTCATGTTGACCTCGATCGGCATTGCCATCCTGATTTCCTAAGAGTACACAGGCTACGTCAGGCATGTAACCTCGACTCAGTTTGATGTGCCGTATATTCGGTAGCCGTCCCAGCATGTCCCTCCAAAGGACTAGTGAGAGTGGGGGTGGCATGAGATGGATGCTTTGAATATTTGCCAAGGGTATGGAGCAACAGATGTTGCATAAGGTGTCGATTGTGTTCGTCATCAAAGCAGCAAAGTAAACCTGAAGGCAAGTGCTATGATCGAAAAACGTGAAGGAGCTCGAGTCTGAACTGGATGTACGCTCCGATGTTCCGAAAACAAAGCTTGATACCCTCAACTTGGACTCAAGAAGTAGAGAGCGGAATATTGGACCAGCGAGTGTCAGATTACCAGACTTGCTAATCATTTGTGCCAGGCAAGATGCCAATTGAATATTGGCTGAGCTGTCTTTGAACACTGAGCAACTTAGAGGTAGATTGATGATCGGGGTGGCATCGACTTCATTGTTTGACAGGAAATCACAAGCACCAGCAATGGCATAATGGAGAGATAAATGAATGAGGTGTGGCATACAATGCAGGGCCACGGCCAGTATGGCAAGAAATCATGCCATGTTTAGCTGAAAGGGGACAAGAATAGAGTCCAGATCCAGGGATGTCAAGGCACTCAATCCGGGCGAATACCATGGTAACCCACAGCCATTTAGTATCAGCGATTCAGTGTACAGAGGGCTGGAGTGTCTCCTTTGAAATGCACTGCCTGCCCTAACCTGTACACATAAGTGCTGACTGATGATATGACGTATTGTGAGATAGATTAGTAAGCAAGGGTATAGGGTATGATGTCAGGTCATGTGATCAGTATAGATAAGTGAACTCGCGAGATAAGATAAAGGAAAGGAGTAACTGTGTGGGCATGTGGGGTTAGCTAAGGGGTTAGCTAAGTACTTAGCTAAGTCAACCCTAGGATAGGGGTCAAAGCTAGGTTATGTTGGGAAGTCATAACAAGTCCCACCATTACTGACAAGGATGATGAGGGGAGGGTGAATAACCCCATTGAGTCCCTGGTAAAGTCTGTGCTGAAGGCTAAGAAAAAGAAGCCTTGGGCATCAGGAGTCCAGATGCTGGAGCCTGTTCAGCAAATTGCTCCATCCAGCTACCTT
Organism: Leccinellum luteum; assembly: GCA_038091855.1. NCBI lineage: Eukaryota > Fungi > Basidiomycota > Agaricomycetes > Boletales > Boletaceae > Leccinellum > Leccinellum luteum. Next base: position 12,695 of record JBBPPG010000772.1, read on the forward strand.
GGGTGAGTGCTGGGAGGTGCTAAAATAAGCCATTGAAGAGCTCCTCAGTCAGATTTGTCAGATGACAATGATGGTGATTCATCAGACTCCTCTGATAGCTCTTTGAACTCCTTGGATGGTTTGTCAACCAGTTCTAGCCCAAGCAGTGGGTCTAGTTCATTGAGTGAGACCATTATGTCCTCATCCTCATCAGGTTGAGGAAGGCATAGATCTAAATGATCCAAGCACCAGCAGAGAAAGAAGTCTCACAGTAAGAAACAGTGTCGAGGATATGGCAACCTAAAGCCCATCCTTCCAACAAAGTATGATGGATCTCCCAGTTCAAGGGCATTCCACTGTTTTGTAACCAAAAAAGTGGCCTATGTTGAAGCTGGGCAAGTTCCTCCAGCTGATCAAGTCTTCATATTGTTACACTACCTGATGTCCAAAGCACATGAATTCTATCTTCAAGAAGTGTCTGACAATCCTTACAAGTGGAAGCTAAAAGACTTCCTTGTCGAATTGTTTAACCATTGCTTCCCAATCAATTTCCACACAAAACAACATGACAAGCTACACTGAGCATTTCAGAACCAGAAAGCAGTTCAGGAGTTTGTCACTGAGCTCAATGAGCTTTGCAACCTTATTGGAGACATCAGTGAACATGTCAATGATAAGGTGATGAAACTCTGGCTCGGACTGAATACCTACATTCAGAGCGAACTATGGAGGGACAAGCTTAATCCCAAGAAGTTGATGCTAAAGACTGTGATCACAGCAGTGGAGGTGATCAAAATTGCACACTCTGTTGGTGAGAACAATAACCATCAACCAAAGAACTGAAACAAGGAACAAGGTGTATCTACCTCGAAACTTGAGGAAAGCAAAAATCACAAAGAAAAAGCTAAATTGAGTTAGCACAACTGGAAATGAGAGTGTGCTTGAGATATGGCAAAGCCAAGAGAACACATAACAAAGAAGTATTGTATGCACTCTCCAGCAGTGTGGTATTGGGTTGCCTCTCTGAATGATCATGTGGACCTTTGCTACTGCTGCTTCACACACTCATCATCACACTAGAGCAGAGATAAATGAATAAGGTGTGGCATACGATGCAGTGCAGCAAGAAATTATACCATGTTTGGCTGAAAGGGGACAAGAATAGAGTCCAGATCCAGGAATTTCAAGGCACTCAATCCAAGCGAATACCATGGTAACTCACAGCCATTTAGTATCAGTGTATGGAGGGCTGGAGTGTCTCCTTTGAAAAGCAACTTCTCTCATGAGGCAACATACAATATTTCCAAATATTACAGGCAAGGAATGCATGAGGAAAAGAATTTGGAGAATAAATGATGCCCCTCTCCATGCATGTCATCCAAGTAAATGCACAACTCTTGGATGCATTCTGAGTGACTCGTCACCTATTCCAAAATGGACAGATATCGAGGTAGTCCATATCTTTTTTTCAATTATGAATATCAGGCAAATCTTCAATGGTATCTTCTCTGATCTAGCCAATAGTTCCTGTGTCCAGCATCATGGCATAGTGGGAACATACTGTAATGGTACACAATGTAAATAGCATAGTTACCAATAAATTTGATTTGAATTCTAGAATTGGAATTAAAATTGCTTGAGCTATGTGGCTATATCTGGGTTGATCTAGGTTCACTATCAGACTCTGTGTTACACTGTCAAACTCTGTGTCACACTGTCAGACTCTATGTCACACTGTCACAACTCTGTCAAACTCTGTCAGATTCTGTCATAACTTTGTCATAGTCTGTCATAGTCTAGGGGTTACTGTCCAGATCTAGCCAGTTAGGAACATAGCTGTGAGCATTTGTCAGCCTAGGGATTCTGTCCAGTTCTGTCCAGTTCTGTCCAAGTGAAGGCTAGTTTGCTGATGCTGACTTGGAAGCTGTCACCAAGCTTATCCCTGTCAACCTGGAAAATTCCCCAGTCCTCTGTGAAATGATATTCACCAATGCTGAGACTGATGGCTGGGGAGTGGAGGATGTTGCCAAGGACACAGTTGTCCAGTTTTTTCTAGTCCTTGTTGATCTGATCGAGCAATACTCCAAGTACCTTCATCGTGTTCTCTGCCTTGTCTAGCAACCTTTGAGTCTTAATCTAGGCCTCCTTTGCTTTCTCAGTATCAATAGTGTTGGTGCCCTTCTTCCTCTCCACAAACCCTTCAAGCTGTTTCCTCCAGTGCTTAACTGTGATGCCATATTGTCCAATCCTGAGTTTAATCAAATCTGTGAGATTGGAGAAGGTATCCTTGCTAAGCAGGAGGACATCTCTGAGCCTGGAAGGCCCACTGGCACTAGGGTAGTGAACATAGTCAATGTTGGCCTCCTTTGATTTAAAGAGGACATGACAGCACAAAAGACCCAGGAGATCATTGCTGTTTCCACCTTTTGTGAGGTAGAGGGCCATCGTTCCTGAGCATTGGGCCTGGCCCTGGTAGAGATCCAGAGGCCAAGGGCAGGAGTGAGAGAACTAATGATATCAGCAAGTGAGTCTAGGTCATCGATAGGTGGGAAAAGCTGAGGACTGGCCTCACACATGTAAAACAATTTGCAGTATTCAATGTTAATGTCAGTTATCCGGTAGTCCTTAAGAAGTGCTAGGATATTCTGAGCCACTTCATGGGCAGCCATGGCAGAGGTAGAGTTGGGGAATACACCAATCCAGATGATAATAGGACCAACTCGGATGACCAGTTTCTTAGCCTTGAATACTGTTTCTTCACCCTTGTCCTCTTCTTCACTCTTAACATTTCTTCATCCTCAGGTGCTTTGTCAACCCCAATTGCCTTGAAACAAACAATATCTATCATTGTAAAGCAGATCTAGAGATCCTAGTTATCAAACTCCAGAATATAATGAGATATTTTAACTAACCATGTGAGTGTCCAAAAACTTTATAACCTTCCAGGCCAAGTCATGGTTCCAGACCTTTATAATTAGATAGATAAAGACTTTGCATAACTCCTTCAAATGGCACTAGGCCTCAGGTCCACTGGGCAGAGACCACTGCTCCTTGCCCATTTGATAAAGTAGCATAGGCTCAGAGTGCAAGCATGCATAGTACAATTGAGCCTCTGCATTGGAGATAGCATGCAGATCAAGAATAGTACTGGACACAGTGTCACAGCCAAAGCCCAGAGAGGAGACAATTGATGCATCAGTGATTGTCAGGGAGGTAGTAGCATCCTGGTTCTGAGCCTCCTCATAGCTCCTAGTGAATTTAATGTATTCCTTGATATGCTGCCAGGCAGCTAGCACTGAA
>JBBPPG010000773.1:0-15968 GCA_038091855.1 Leccinellum luteum
TTGCAGCCAGGTACGTTACCTAGTGTTACATCTGGGGTCCTGGACACGTGATGGCTCAAATGTTCCAAAAATTTGGCAACTTTCCACGAACATTTGAAAACCGCTGTAATAACTACAACGACGTCGTTCTTGTTCATATTGTGTCTTCAAGGTTTATAATTTTGAACGACAATGTACCACGCGCACCGGCCGCCAGTTGCTACGTCCAGTACGCCCTACTGCCCATCCCCAGCCAAACCTTTCCCCCCCTTGCCTTCTTTTCGCTGCAACCATTTCCTACGACGACGAAAAAGCGCGGATGGTGAATATACCAGGTAGGGTTTGTTGATACCTTTGGCGGAGCTGGTTAATCCCTGGATGCGTCTAATCTCCCTGCTGATATTTCGATCAACTTCGGGCAAAAGTGCATAGCGAGCACTTGGTTGCAGTCCTTTGGTATTCAATACAGCCGAACGGTAGCCTTCAGTGGTCGTGGATGACGCGAACGGGGTGGGCGGCGATGCGGCCTGGTCTTGAACAAAGCCGAATGCGTTGTTTGACCGCATGGGGAAGGGGTCTCTCCATGTCCACGGCTTCCCTTGCCACTGACCCTCGGGTGAGATCGGGCAATATAACATCTGAGGCGGGTTGTCAACCGTAGAAAACTCAGTGCCACCGATGGTTGAGGGTATAGTCTTCATGGCGTCGAAAAGGATCATCCGAAAATCGTCGTAAGTGGGGCGAGTATCAGGGCGTTTGTAAGGACCTTCGTGCCACTCCGACTGCCCATAGAGAAGCGCTCGAATCTGCTCGAGGTATGGCGCCACGGGAGCAAAATAGTCCGAGAGGTAGGGTTTCACCATGGTGCCAAATCCTTGACTGGTGCATAACGCAAGGTACCGTAGCCTGATGTTGCTCAAGACTAGTTCCTCTTGGCCCGTCAACCAAATAACGGCACAGAAAGGCAGGGTTCGTTCTTCGGCTAAAAGGGGAGCTCCGGGCTTGTTGTAGTCGGTAAAGCCCTTCCGCACATGGGGTCGCTCGTAAAGGAGACAGATGGAGACTAGCACCATGTAAAATGCTTCGAGATCATGACGCACTTCGTGTTTGAGGTTCCAGTAACTCTCTCTCCAGGGGTGCTTTTTACACGTGTGAACGAACGACGCAACCAGCAACTCAATGGCCATAAATGGCCGGGTGCCCTAGCAGCGCGGGTCAACAGAAGCTCTACTTAAATGAAAAAGTCTGTGCCTACCGTAATCTCCAACGCAGGCTGTTCCTCTCTGATGCAATGACGAACCAATTTCACAAGCGCCTCGAAGTCGCCGATGATATCGGGTGTGGCAGTATATAACCCGCTGTCCGTACGACTTTCAGCCGGGACATGTATGGTGGAACGGGGGGCCATATCAGTATCGCTGCTAGCAAGCACATCATCTGCATCATCTGCATCTATGTCATCCATTGCCTCAAAGCCTTCGTAATCTTCAACCTCCGCGACCTTCGCAAATCCCCAATCATACAACAATCCGCGGTGTTCACCGCTGGAACGATACGGACATGCGGGAAAATCAGATCGCTCATTGGGCACCATGCCCATGTTGAGTATCGACGGGTCTCGATGAAGGAATCGAAAGGGGAAGAGGGTGTCTGGTTTGGTTACGACGCGCGAAGATGCGGCTTGTTCATGAGCTGCAGGAGCACATGTTAGTCTTTACTTGCCCAAAAGGAGAAATAGTTGGTGCCAAACACGTCAGTACGTCCGCCATGACGCCTAGAAGTTCCACCCCGCTGCGAAACTGGAAGATGGGTACCGCCCAAGGGGTCGTATAGCTGCGAATATGGGCGCGCGTTTCGAAGCCACTCCGAGTCTCAACGGGTTGCGGAGCCACTCCTAACCCGGCTGGACAGATCTTGAGCTCGAATGTTGACAAGCCGAGGCGGGAACGAATGAGGGTCGTACTATCCGGCCTGGCGCTATTCGGAATGGTGTGTGGTTTCACATTTTCGGAATGATGGTCGACGGGAATACCTATTATGAGCAACAAATCAGGTTGATTCGGTCGGGAACAGACGGGAGCGTACTGCAATCATCCGAGTTGGCAGGTTCCGAAAGAACACGCTCTTCTGCTAGGATCCGAGGAACCCCTTGGACGCCTTTCATCTTCAGCAACGCCAGTATCATACCCTCGGTGAGGGAGCTATTCTCGTCGCTCCATATGTCCTTGATTATGATCGTAGGGTCAGTTGACCAATTCTTGCTAAAATGGGTTCGTATGAATTCGGGTACATCGGCAGCTGGCAAATCTTTTAACTTGGCAAGCCAGACCACGGTGCCCCGTCCATGTGCACGTTCAGCCACATACAGTGTGCAGAGGAGATGGATGTTGGGAATATGATTCGAGCTGAGTGTACGACACTTGCGATGAGCGGTAACAGTGGTATCGTAGCCGAGAGAAACGAGAGGAGCAAAGGTTAATCCGAGAATGAACTGCAAAAAAAGGAGAGGGTGTCGTTTGATATCCAAGGGTTCGGTGACAATGGAGCCTCCCCTATCAAAGAGTGCCACGGTCATCAATTGCTTCACGAGTGCAAAGGTCAGAACAAAGCGGCGGGAATCCTGATTGCGGAGAAGAAGGGCTGCTCGCTCAGCAAGCAGTTCATAGACGTCTTCATATTTCCCGCTCTTCAGCTCTCCAACCGCTATGAAATGACTCCAGTCGCCCTCGTTATGCATCATTGGGTCGCAACAGACAAGGTCTGGCTTGCGATTAGCGTCGCCGCCTGGAGGCTTGTCCTTGTTCGCTGCGCTCCATGTTCGACGTAATTTCTGCGAGTACGTGGTGTAGCAGGTAGTCAACATGTTTAGGAAGTACTCAGCCTCCACTTCCCTGTTGGTTCGACAGAGGGATTTCAGGAATTCATCCCAGGTCACGGGATCCGCAGCGACGAAAGTATCCCAGAAATCCGACAGTGTCTCTCTGGAACCGAGCGGAACGATGGAAGTTTCAGGAAAGAGTTGCTCGATAAAAGAGGTGGCTTTGACGACGGAACAGGTTTGGATTGTGTTGTACACCTCAGTCGACATGGCGGCAAGAGTCCGACTTTGTCGAGTGTGAAATAGCGGGGATGTTTTCTGTCGCAGGTTGGTCGCAGGTGGAGTTTGATGAGCTAAGAAAATTTAAACAAACGTCGCGAAATATAGCCGACGAACCGTCCCGAAAGATGGGCCATTGCCCTTGGGGAAATCATCCTGATCCAGGACATTGTTACAAAGGACAATAAGGGCTTGAAACGTTGGAACTCACCCAGGACTGCGTAGCTGCCAAGCCTGTGGGCGTCATTCAAACGCTAAGAAATTGGGGCGGTCAGAGGGCGCAAAAGGGTGCCTGGCAGTGGGACTCGCTCGCCAGTGGATCATCGCATTATCTATATCTCAAAAACACCGGATCTTCCCATGATTGCGGCTGACTTGCGGTATTTTATCTCCATTTGGGCAAGCTCGGAACCCTGGCCCTTCTCATTATGTACGTATACGTTACATTACGCCCTAGACTGGTGACCAGTTAAGTATCGACGGCCTCTTTTGGACGTGACGCGTGACTGGTCACCTGTCTAATTATAACTACGGGCTCCCATACAATCTCCGCTTTCCTGCATTCAGACTTACCCTGCTGGCAATTGCCGGCCGTCTCACGTTCCATCGCCCCTGCCGACAATGCCTGCCGCTTCTGCTCCCCAAATGAATATCAACCAAGACGAATTTAGCTTTCTGTGTCGTATTCTGAACTTGCGCTGGGCAGATGTTGCCGCTATTGGAGAATGCTTGCGCCTTTTAGATCAGTTTGGACTCCTTTCGGAGCACCTACAGGCAGCAACGGCTAACCTACATAGGTTGTTGGGCGCTATGGCGGCTGAGCCTCCTGAGGTGAGCCACTTCGCCAGTTCGTCAATCGACCAACCGCCCGCTAATTCGGGACTTAGGCCCAATTGGAGCCCACGCTTTCCACTGGCACTGAATGCACCTCCTCGGTCAGCACCTGGCCCACCCCACCTAGTAGCACCCCTTTCAGCCTAGTGCCGTATAGACAATCAGCTTGCGTGGCCCCATCTCAGCTTGGGTTCGACAACGACTTCGTCAATGCCTTAAGGAGTCCTTTGTCCGGGCCGCCATCACCTCGGACTCCCGGCAACTCTCACCCGCAACCAGTTTGTGTGGACCCCTCTCAGCTTGGAACTCGATTATCTTCACCAGACCTACCGCAATCGCAACCACCGCATCAAACACACCAATCGAGGCCGCCCTCTGATATCTTCGAAGCTGCCGAGGGCGAGGTGCTGCCGAAACGCCCTCGTGCCAAAAAGGATACTCGCGGCACAGTTCCGCCCAAGAAACCCACGCGCAAGAAATGGGGATACCGTCTCAGCCCTTACACGTCATCTTCTGACCAGGTGGATGGACTCGTTGCAGAACTGGCAGCGGCACACTGGGGGTCTTCCGCATATGACGTGGAAGCGTGGGTTTCAAATGTCCGACAACTTGTGGGCGAGCAGACGGACATGTTCCAAGACCAGAGCTTGTGTTCGGTTGTACTGCGATGCGCATGTCTTCAGGCGCGCGACATTCGAGTCAACTTTGTGTGGATGATCAATCTCATCCAGCTGGTCTGCAAATGTCAGAGGTAAGGTACCGTATTACTGGGGGAAACATAAAGCTGACCGCACTTCATCAGCATCCGTCGATCCAAGAGGGCCGCCATTTCTCTTTCTCAAATTTACTACGACGAACTTCATGGTTTACCTGGTGGCCCTGTCTTGTCAACTTTCTTGGATTGGCATGCTACTGGCAGTCGATTTGCTGCACTAGCAGGAGCAGGCTCTGTGTATCTCTTGGTGCTCATCGCCGGGCTAGGTTTGCGAGTGGCTATCGGATCTATGTCGGGCCACGCGCCGTTTGACCTAGCTAGTATCATACGGGCACCAGTCAAAGGTGTGTTGTATGGTGCTGCCTTATATCCTGGACTGACTCAACGTTCATGAAAGCTGATCACCGTCAACTCATCCAGAATTTCATAGCACCCACCATAGCTCAAGTGAAAAGAGCACTGCCGCTGAACATGGATACCTTGTTTTCGCCTTTCCTTCAGGAAGAGCATGGGATCTCCGGTGCGGCTTGGCATGAATGGTCCCAATCAGACGACTTCTTTGACTCCATTGGCGTGAAGTGAGTTGTTTTGGGTTTCAGGCTTTGATTCGATACATATAGTTGTTTCAGGCTAGCAAACAGAGACAGTTCCATCTGGGGGAGCTTGATCGATCCCATAGTCCAATCTGTTCCGCCTATTTTGCTCAACCAGCTGACCAATGGGGATATTGGTCCTCCTTGTCCATACTCGCTTCAACTTTCAGATGCAGGTGATTCCCTACCAACTTTGCCTTATCCACCTATTATCCCCTTCGAACACAGCGAAGGCATTCATACCATCGGTACTCAACTTGCTTGTGCACGCTGTTGACACCCTTGACACCTCCTTACAACGTGCGTTTGCTGCCATACGAGAAACATTGATCTGGAGCACCCGTGACAACGTAGTAAGGATTCAAAATGTAGCTGCAGTAAGGCTCCAAGGAAATGCATTTGATTTGATCAACCTGGCGTATTCGGTATTGCGGTGCATTTCGCATTCGAATGCATTGGCTTCGTCATTTCCACTGAACTGCCGCAGTCATGACCCTGCGTTACGTGAAAGTGCGAAAGGGCGCTTTGTCGTGGTCCGGTTCGGACGTGAAAGAAGAGCCCTTTGTTTCCCGTCGCAGCTTCTGAGGCTGCGCCGCCATAGCAGGACCCATTACCCGGAAGCTGCGGCTAGTCGTCCGTCTGCAGCCTCATTGCTCGAGCCTGAGGCTACAACACTGCGAGGAATACGTAATTACTGCCCTTAAATTTTGACCGTGACCCTGTACTCCCATTATAGCACCGTCAGCGAGCGTTTGAGTTCCGTGATTTGAATGAAGAAGGTAGGTCCCTTGTTATTCGAGAGTGCTCGGGCTAAGGGCTTGCGATGACCTGCTACCAGATTGCTCGAAAGTAATCGAAATCCGGTGTGGACAAGCTATATACTCGGGATGGTGGTGCGCAAGGGTCCAGAACTTTGGTCTAAGTTTCCACATTCCACACGCAGAGATACGGCTTTGAGTTCAACCCGCACACCAGCCATTTGTGATCCCTTGACAGCACGCCGGTGGCGACGATAGGGCATCCTGCCTGAATTGCTGAGCCAACCTGACTCGGATCAACCTGCCATCGGCGAAGCATCGAGGGTTATGGCACGGGCACAGTGCGAGGAGAGCGCAGGTACGTTGTGAAACATGACGGCTGACTCGTGCTGCCTACAATCACTGTCAAGACACTCGACCAGGAAACCCCGAGGCGAAGCAGATTGCCGGGAAATTCAAGAAATCATTCTCGTGGAAGGACCCGAGGGTGCACTTCATCGGAGTATGGTGAGTCTTGTCACTGTCGTCGTTCTGTCAGATAATCCCTGGAACTAATCTTGTATAGGGATATTAGATACGCGCTCGCTCTGGACGAACGTAGGGTGAAATTCATGCCAGAATACTTTCATGAAATGAATCCCCAGACGCACGAGGCAAAGTCTAATTACGTTTTGACTTCCCTTGACGTTGAACATACTCCAACACCTGCGAACCAACGGCGCCGCTTTCCTAAGAGCGACGATGATAACCCACTCTTAAGTCAGACCCGATATCAAGGAGGTCTGGTTTGCTGGCAATCATTCAGATGCGTAAGGGTCTTTGTTGACCGCGATCACTATACTGATGTATTCCGTGCAGAGGTAGTGAGGACCATCCAGGGAAGTTTCACCAGGTCGGCAATGTTTCGTTGCTATGGATGCGTCGAGAAGCGATTGCGCGTGGTCTTGTTCTGCACCCAACAGACGTATTCTGGATGCCAGATGATCTTGATTTTGGCATCAGTAGTTCAATGAGCGCTGCCTGGCGAATATTTGAGTATCTAGCCATCAAACATCAAGTGTCCTATAATGGTGTCGGCGATTACGCCCAACGGTGAGATTTTGGTGCCTTGCCCATCCATCCCGCTGATCTTGTAGTACCGTATAATAGCATGCATTGGCTGGAACCACGTCATATCATGCCCGGTCAAAAGATCCACGCATCCATTCTGTATGCAAACGCGTACAAGCCGCAAGCGACGCTAGGAGAGGCCCGAGAGGGTTTCGAAATACCTATTATATGCACCGATTCCGACGAGGCAGAACTGGACAACCACTTTTGGGAAACAGGTTATCCCGTTTGGATGTTCCGCAAGGGGTGGCGCCGATATATCTCGATAAGGTTGCTGTTCATGCTGCGATTCAGTGAGCCTCTTTTCCATTATACCATTACTATCGCTCACCATCTTCATATGATGGGAAGCGAAGCGTTAGGGATGTACCTAATTGGCAAGAAACGTTCCGGAATATCATCGAGAACCTCAATTGCGCTCCGCTAGTCAGGCTTGCCTCCATCGTCGCCTATTATGAAGCATGTAAGCTGCCTATTTCCGAGACATTGCATGGTAAATAATTTTCCGTACAGCCTACAATCGCGAGGCGGAACCGAGGAGTCCTTCGATGCCTCGCATGGGACCTTCGCAGGACGCATTTAATGATGCGAAGAGATGCCTTCGTACCATTCTGGCTGCGCACAAGCACCGAGATTGTCCCAGAGTCGTCACTCTCCTGAGACCCGTGACGATGCACAACATCTTGCGACAGTGTATTCTGTCCGGGAATATCTTGGGAATGCTCGTAAACCTGCTTGATGGGAACATCAAGAAACCGGGGATGAACTTTGTGCAGGCCATGGATGGCCTGAACTACCTATTGCTGTGTGGTGCGTCGATTATATGTATTCATCTGGCAATTCACTCATTATTAGGTACAAGACACTCGGAACACTATGATCGAAAGGCTTTGGGAAAGCCACCCTAATTCCAGTGTACCAAGTCTCTGCAAGCTATTGGAGGCAGAATGTTAGCGCTGCAGTTATGGTTGGGACTGCATATTGATGTATGACCCTTCTTAGACCTGTCCCATCTAACCGCTGCGCTGCGCCGCGGCGCGTGGCGGAAGGCGAGTATTCGGCTATCTTCGCGGGCCATAGTAGTCATTGAGAACTTACTCCGTCTTAACAGCCAGGGACCTGTGCTCTGCAGGAAAGCCTAGGATGAGAGAGCTGGCTAGAAAACATGGGCAAATCATTGGTCCTCTCGCTGCCGAAATATTGCTTACCTTGTAAATTCGCAATGGTAATAAATCGGGCAGGTGAATGCGCTGTCTGTTCTATTTTATTGCTAATCAATGATCTCAGGACAATTGGACGTTCGGGAAGCAACAATCCGAGAAAATTTCGCCAGCGCTCTGGTCCGCATGAAGTTTTATGGTGACGAGTCAGCTGGAGGACTGGGTTGCCACGAAGAACGATCGTTGCGCTGCATTTTTGCGCTCGGTGAGTGAGATTCTCGCGCGGTTTCTAGCAATGATTTGAGTGTCATATTTTTGCATCAGATGCCACAGACTCGGAGCTCACCGAACAAAAGAGAGAACTTATCGGAGAACTGAAAAGGACCGTTCAGAAGAGGAATGCTCATGGGCGTACCGCTGCAACGATGACCCTCCTGAAGCTATGCGAAGGTGGGTTTACTTTCGACGTGTAGCATCACTTATACAAGCACAGGCTCACGCCAATTTTCCCCCGGCCGTTATCGTCCGGGACCATTTTCGTGAAATCGGTCTATTAGGCATCTTCATCGATCAGCTGCAACACTGGGACACTGCATTGCTCGCTGCACATGCCTTGGCTGTCTGTTTGAAATACAGTGAGTGACATCCATTTCAGCGTGAGTCGCGGAACTCAGAATCTCGCTAGACAATATAAATGAGTCCATGAAGGACAACAATATTCTTCCGAAATACATTGTTGGTATGCTACAAGAGGACTATTTTGACGATACTGTTGGCCAAGTCGAAGGACAAAAAGTGAAAGCACTTCAACGTCGAAGTGATCCAAACGACGCGTTCTGCTACTAACTCGAGTCTCTCTCTGAGGATCGCACGATGAGCACTAAACGTGCTCGAGTGACGAACAAGCATCAGAAATTATAATAGCCTGGAAACGGACAAAGCACTTTGGGAGACACCCAACGAAATATACAAGAAAATCTGTCGTAAAGTATTCATGATGCATGTATGGTTCCTCGCTGTATCTAGGAGAGTTCCGGTAAGATTGGACCAATGGAAGGTAATTTGCTTGAGTCCAAGTAAGCGGCATTTCGCAACGGGAAGCCCAAGTCAAACAGCACAGCGCCCTCCAAATTTTGAATTTGTTTTGGGGTAAGCACAATCTCGAGCGCTTCGAGGTTGGCTTGCAGGTGTTCCACCTTGCGACCGGGGGGACCGGAAGGCCTAACTACCCATAATTGGAAATAGTTCAATCGGTTGATCCTCGCATAGCTGTCATGTATCCCCATTTAGAAATATACCGGCTTGCCGCATATAATCTGCAATGTATCCTCATTTAGAAAACAAAAAAGGTCGCTAAAAATTCTTGTTTCACTTCGCTTCGTCACGAGGCCAGATTGCGGCATGATGGCGGCTAGTCAATTGAATGACCGCCTGACAATTACCCTCCATCGGACTGATATCACACTGCTGGTGGAATGCCTCCGCCTTCTCGACCATTGTTCTCTCCTTCCTGCACACTTACAACCCACCGTTACGGCGATCGAGACATGGGTCAATACTGCCCAGGTATGCTCATGGAGTGTTTCCGCATCTCCCTAAAATCTGACAAGTTGGCGTAGCCATCTTCCTCATCATCGGTTCAGCCTGCGCTCGCCTGCTCCACTCCATTCCCAACATTTGATGCGCCACAAGATGTTTCGGATCCCTCCGACGTGCACGTCAGGCTGGGGCCAAATGCGCCCATGGAAGCCCCGCTCATTGACCGCAACCATCAGGTTACGTTTGCTTTGCAGCGCAGTTCGGTCAATGAGTACCCTACTCCTCCATGCACCTTCCACCTAGACACTTCTTCACCGTCGCCCGACTCTGCGCTCGTGGAAGGAGATGCATCCCGTTCAGCTGGTCGATCTGTGGCTTCTCTGACCACTGGAAAAGATTCAGCGCTGAGAAGTAAGCCATATCCGAAGCCCATCTTACCCCCGATTCCTAAACGTTACATCACCAGCTAGGAGCCCTCAGCCTCAACCTCGACTGTCGCAGCATATTGATTGTTCAGATGACTGCCTTCAACTTGAAGCCGCTCTGGGCGCGGGTGAGCCACTACCCCCGGTCCACCCCAATGGTGGTGGTGCATGCAATCAAGGTGCCGTCCCCCCCGTTAAGCCCTCACACGGCATGTATTCGCTCCATGAGGATCCCTACATTTCATCTTCACCAGAAGTGGATGTCATCCTCGCAAAACTGGCCGCTGCGCACTGGGGTTCATCAACGCACGACGTCGAGAGTTGGGTTACAGCGATTGCAAAGTCATTGGAGCAGGATCAAACTTTATTCCATGACCAAAGCCTCTCTTCCCTTGTGTTCCGGTGCACTCGGTTGACTACGAAAAATGTTAACGTCAGTTTTCTTTGGATGATCAACCTGATTCAAATTGTTGCTAAGTGTCGGAAGTGAGCAGTCTTCTCGCAATCACTTTTCAGTAGTATTCATATCCCTGCATTGCAGCCTACGTCTGCGCAAGGGCACAACATCTCTTACAAGGATCTGGCGCCAGGACCTGAAGAGCCATCCCTACAGGCCTGGACTTAGAACATTCATAACCTGGAACGCTATGGGGAGCAAACTTGCTATGCTGGTTGGGGGAGGCTCAGTGTACCTCCTCATTTTGATTGCTGGGCTCGGGCTTCGCGCCACGATCAGTAAGATGCCAACCTATACCTCATGGCAGTTGGCCGAAATTTTACGCGCCCCAGTAAAAGGTGTGATGTTTGCTGAAATTCATTTCGTTGTTATCAACTGACCATTTTTCTTCGCACAAGCCGGTCATCGGCAGTTGGTCGAAAATTTCATTGTGCCAACAATAGCCCGAATGAAGTCTATATTACCCTTATCCTTGGACGTGGTTTTCTCGCCCACACTTTTTGATGATTATCAACTCCCTCGTGACATCTTCTGTCATAACTTGCAAGCTTCCGACAGTTTCTTTGATACGATCATTGTCAAGTGAGTACATTCCAACCTGACATGCTGCATAAGTGTTCACCCAATAAGCCAAGTTCATTTAATCTCTCCTCCAGAGATATGTCCATTTGGCGCAACGCGGGAGAGCTTATGCCTAGCAGTGACCCATCTCCCTCTCCAATACCTATTTACCAGTTGACCGGTTGCCCCGTGAGAAAGAGGAGTGCTGGAGCAGAACTACGGTAGGTTCGAGTCTAAGAGGATATGTACGAGTCGGGCTGTCAGGCCTACTTGCTCATCCGTCTGGCACCCCACCTCTAATGTGCATATAATCACATCGCGGACGGAGATGGGTTGATGATGTTGCGCATTTGAGGGCATGTGTGTGGTGTCGTCGTCGTTGACTCGTTGCGGGTGTGCGTACGTTGTAGATACGCGAAAGCGCGTGAAGGGGTGCGAGGGGGTTCGTCCCAAGGATCATATATGGTCAGGTGATGGGCAGACGGGGATACCGAGCAAGAAATGAGTAACCGGTGTGTTTCCGGTCGAGAAATGAATAGTCTGGAGTGCGGGAAAGTGGTCCGGACAAGTGGAGCGTGCGTGGATGATGAGACGAGACGACGAGCGGAACGTGCGTGCATGGTGAAAATCGAGGGAAAGAAACGTAGATTCCTGCAAATATGCAAAGGACAGGATTTTAGTCTCCAGAACAACTCGGGACTGCTAGCAAACTACGAAGGAAGCATAAACGAACTATAAACAAGGTAAAAACTAAGAAGGAATAAAATAAAAGCTAAAACAATGACTCCTGAGTGTGTCGGGAGCGCGGGTAAAGCAGACCGGTCCACGAAACGGACACGGAACGACGGCCGGGACAACGGAAAGGGGTCGGAACGCGGGAAACGGACCGGAACGTGGTCAGGACAGATCCGTCGCGCTCTACAATGTGCGTGCGTGTGTTGCTGTCATCAATGTTGTCTGCGAGGGAGCATGTGTGGTATGTGCGTGTCGTCATTGTCAACATTGCATTGTGCATGAGGTTGTGTGCATGTGGTGCATACCTATCGTTGTCAACGTTGCGGGTGAGGGTGTGCATCGTCATTGTCAAGTGTCAACATTGCGGGAGGGTGTGTGCATGTGCATATCGTCGGCATCGATGTTGCGTCAACACAGGACCCACCGGTATGGTCAACAGACTCAACACATACGTTGCGGAAGCCTAACTACAGTGTACTACTTGCAGTAACCGTCAACGTTGACAAATCGTGAGTAAAAGAAGTGATTTGGGTCGTTAAGTTGCCATTCTCAAACACAACTCGGAGCAAAAAAGAAAAATTTCCTATTTTTGTGATATTTGGGTGATTATTAAGCAATGCAATGCATTATGTATCTGTTATGGGGTATGAGAGAGTATCTGTTATGGGTATGAAATCCCTGAAAACCAACTCGGGATATACAAAAGTGTATGCCATATGAGAGGTTATGTGTTATGTAGGGTATACGAGAGGTCGAAATAGGTTCGTCTATTCCGACTCGGAGTCGGAACCGGGAACTTGAAACTGGCGATTTCCCCGATTATAGATACTTAGCCATTTTATGTCACATGATCCGATACGCGTGCATGATTCGATTTCCGCGACTTGACAACAAAACAAAGCTTACACCCTGCTCTTCGTTACCCGGCACCCACCATGGCACGGACGAAACAGACCGCGAAGAAGACCACGGGAATTGAAGCCCCTCGTGTCATGCTCAAGATTCCGAGGCGTGAGGCTGCCGCGTACGCCGCCCTCGAACGACCGACCGTGATTAAGACGAGGCCAACGACTGACACTGCCTCGATTCCAGTACCACCAGATGGGTCTTGTTTGCCGGTGACTTTAACGAAGTCTTCTAATCAGGGTGGTAGCGCCAACAACGACGTAAATCAATCTTCAATCTTCGTTTTGTCACACTAACACCATAAATCAGTTTTGCCATATCTGCGGTGATGGTGGGAACCTTTATGGCTGCAATAGTTGCCCGCGTGCCGCCTGCTTCAAATGTCTCCCGGTCCCCGACAAGTACACAAGTTCAGTCCTTGAATCCGACGTCAAGTTTCGGTGTGTTGCATGCCACTGGAAGCACGATATCCGCGGTGAAGTCACCCCATACATGGTATGTTTGTTTTTTTCTCTCCATGAATGGATTCGCTGATTCTCTATCAACATAGGGCTTCTACCGAGATGAAAAGCCCGTCTTAAAGACATTCCTTCACATTCCTCAGAGTTTCGACCTTCCTATCCATTCCATGATCAGCTCACGAAAGACTATCATCATCCATTTACGTGTCCATACAATCAATCCTGGTGGCCCAGCAGTAATGCTGGAGCATTTCTTCCAGCCGTTCTTCACGCATTCTGGAGAGCTGATCGTCAAGAATATTGCTTTCAACCTTACGACAAGTGCTCGGGTTACGCAATACCAACGAGAAGCTGCGGCAGTCGCTGCTGAACTAGGCGATGCTCGCAATTACAACGTGTTATTTACAGTCCTCGTTCACAGTGATGAAGACCGCGGAGACCTGACCACCGGGTTCTCGCGACAGAGGAAAGAAGAAGTCTCGTCAACTGTCGAATCAGTCTTCGATGTACTTTTGACGCCGTTCGAGAAAATCACGCCCAACGCCATGATTGTAATGTTGGCATGCGGTTCGGTCATCAAGAAAACTGAGAGTTTCGATGAGCTCTACAAATCTATTAAACAGTAAGGGCTTAGACTCCGAATGCATGCTATCTAACCCCTTCTATCTAGTTTTCAGTTTAATCTTGCTGTCGCGTTCGATGCCGATCGCCTCGATCCGTCTTCCTGTTGGCCCTTCGTCGTGTTTCTCTGCGAGGCTATTTTCATCGAAGGACACAAATTAGATACCGCGGTACCTCATGCCCTCGCCAATTCCAACAAACTCGGTCACCATTCTGGTGTATACATTTTCTCGCGTGTCGCTGACCGGCTGGTCGTAACGAAATACGTCTGGTCCCACCGCGACTTCCGCCCATGGGGAATAATTCTTCCCGTTCAGTGCCTGAAGTGTGGCACCCCGCAGCAGTGGAGACGAAAGGTGATGGAAAAGGTCCACGGCGGAGACAGTCCTGTCTACAAATTCGACTGTCGCTATAAGGATTGCGGGAAAGATCCATTCACCGGTCGGGTTTCACGTCGCGGTCAAATTGTAATACAGAAGCCTAACGGAGTGACGCTTATACCACAGGGTAGCACCAAGATCTCGGGATGGCTCAGGGTGCAGGTTGTCTGCTAGTTACTCATATTATATCCACACGTATCATAAAGCAATGAGATGGAGCGGACTGTTCTTTTCCTTGACTTTGGACTGGATCCTGTTTCAAATTCGTCTTTGGCCAACATCTGAATCTTTCCTGATCGCCGGTAGCTGGCACGAGTCGAAACGATGTCGTAAACAGATGAATATGTAAATCATCTAACAATTCGGTCTGACGCGCCCTCTCCTGATGTTTGCTTTTGTCTCCGAGTCAGTCCGTCAGCTTCGCGCGTCGTATCCCATCGTCGATCACCACGAACGATAGGTCTCTCCTCCGAGTCACAGCTTGGCGTTTAATCTTTCAACCGTCAAGTACGTGAAGAGGTCTCCCCGGCTTGGGACTCCAATGATGTCCGATCTCAGTTCTTCGAAGACGCGATCGAGACATTCGACGTGCAAAGACCAGGCGAAGGGGACCAACTGCACACGACGCCGTCCCAGAAAAGCAAAGACGGACTAAAGGTGACTCGGAGCATTGCACTGAACGTCCCCGTCTCGACCCCGTCAACTTCACCCGCATCGTTCGGAACGCGGCGGCGAACAACAGTACTTGAAGTTATAGAAACCAATGACTCTGCAACTACTATGAGCTTTGAGGCCTGAGGGCTCATTTTATGTTTGTTCGGGCGGTAGAGGGTTTCGCCAGTCATCTAGCACTGACAAATATTTGCCGACCAAAGGGCATAATTGATCACCACCGGTCATCTAGGAACAAGGCTCTGGAACTCTTCGGAGCAGCGTCATCGTCACAAAAAAGACTTTTGAGTATTACATGAGTCCTACGTCAATTTCCTCGGCTTCGGCTTCCATTAGATGATGAAAAATCTGCAGCGGGACCTTCAGATCAACGGCATACTCGAGGGACATGTCTACAAAGCTGCATTACTGTAATGAGAATACGGTGAATCGGAATTTGGAAACAAATCAGACAGATTCTTGGTTATGGCCTGTGGCTACCAAATTTGACATCACCTCACATATCCTTGGTTTGTCTACCACTCACAGATAACAAACCAGGATTTCGTTTCATATTACCAACTGCACACGGCGGAGAGGTGAATCGAAAAACTTACTAGAATTATTGCGTCGCATGATTTCGGGAAGGCGCGCCGAACAACTTCAAGTATGAACCTGCTGACCTACAGCGGTTTTGGTAATTATTGGCAGTCGTGTCGCGACTCGCGACTCGTGATTACAAAATTTACTTAGTCGTATCGAAACGATGCCCAATCGAATAATCAGCTGCGATCTCAAGCTACCAGGCAATCCGGCTTCACGAACGGGGGTTGAGAGCGACGGAGATCTTCGACAACATCTGAGCAAGTAGCGCGTCCCATGCCAGTACTAGTGGTTCGTCGAGGGAAAAGGTGAACTTGGCACCCATTGCTTTTCGTCTTGCATGGGGTTTCTTCAACCATGCCTTCCCACAACAAGTTCAGAAG
>JBBPPG010000774.1:0-15946 GCA_038091855.1 Leccinellum luteum
CATGGCAATCATGCTGAAGGGGGCAGGTTTCGACAAGGACGAGGAAGGACTTGCCCGGATTGCTGGTAAATCGATGGATGGTGACAAGTTACTCCAGCTTGTGTCATCGTGACGAACACGCTTTATTACTGCACGCATTTTTTCATCCTCGCATTCGCATCCTTTTTTCTCTCTCATTGGGCCACGCGTGGTTGCGGTCTGCTTCTTTTTGTCTTTTCGTCTTTTTTTTCTTCGTTTATCATCATTTGCAAGTGACTCGAGTTTCGTCCTCTGACGGTGTTCGCGTGTTCTGGATGTTCTGCACTAATTTCTATACATCGCATGGTCTTCCTTCTGTTTGTCCTTTTCCCCTACATCCTACATCATAGGCTACAGCCGACAGTACACCAGGTACTATGCGAGCAATACACTCAGACGACGAACTATTTGAGATCTTCAAGGGGGGGATCATGACCCGGTACTCCGATGCCAAGAGCCAAAAATGACTGACTGAGCCCATATAAACTGCGTACTTCAACCCTCCCGCCACAACCCTCGACACGAACACACAACGCCAGTTTCTCGGCGTCGGGCGACATGACCGGCTCGAGTGCCAATCCAGGCGTGTGGACGACCCTGCGAAGAAACCTCAATTTCTTTCGCATACATCTATTATTCTTGTGGGTTGCACCCGTCGTCATCCCCCTGTTCAATATTAACCGCCTACAGCACGTTCACGCCCCTGATTTGCTCTGTCATCTTATATGCCTCGAACGGGAGGTATCCTATCAAGTACATCGATGCGCTCTTCAACTCGGTCAGTGCTGTGACCGTCTGCGGTCTTGGGACGGTGAACCTGAGCCAGTTGACACCCTGGCAACAAGTCTTGTTGTTCATCCAGATGTGCGTAGGGAGCCCGGTAAGCAGTATTCATAATGCAGCATGGAAAAGGGAGTGCGAAACCCACTGCGTCATGCTAGGTTGTCATCTCGTGGTTCATGGTGTACATCCGGAGGTCAGTCCCCAGTGGTCTACATTTCATACTGTCTTGACTGCATCTCCTCTTTCCTGGGGTGCACAGATACTTTTTTGCGAGAAAGTTCAAGTACATCCTTCTGGCCGCAGAGGCTGCCCGACGAGGAGCTGCTTCCAAGTCGCTAGCCAGAGAGTCTCTTGATTTGGCAAGCGCAAGCGGGCCGAGGCGCCGTTTTGCGTGGCGTGTAACGTCGCTCATCCGTCGCCGGACCGGGTTGAGTCCAGTGTCTGAAGAGAGCACGACCGAGAGATCGTCCACGCCCGGAGAGAAGGAGAATAGCAACAACAACAACAAGCTCAGGACGGACATGATCCGCAGGATGGACGAACCCCCGAAACGAGTTGATCCGAGTGGGTGGATCAGTGAAGGGATTAACGCGCACGCCAAGATTGCTAGTGGAGGGGATCAGGAGAAGGGCCCACACATACAAGCAGAAGACGCGTAAGTGACTCGATCGGATCGTCGTGTACATGGTACTGACGTTGTGAGGAGTTCTCGCAGCGCTGTCGCACCAGGGAGCATTCACCCTGCTTCTTGTCAGTCACCTTGTCCACGCTCAGATAATCTACCGATGTGCTGATCGCTTTCCAGCCAGCTTTGGCATTCTCGATACTAACGTACCCCTGACGAGTTCACCACAATTGTCTCCCACTGCTGTTGGAATGCCGCGCACGACGACCATAGAATTTGCTCCGACCGTTACTCGTCACTATGTACCACTGGGTACGGTTCCAAGCAGACAGAGCACGGGCGCACGAGACCTCTCCGTTGACGAGCGTCTCAGAAGACAAGTATCGCGTGATACCTCACATTCTCGCAGGCACCCTGTAGCAGGTGCACGGTCGCAAATATCATTGACGCGGCACCCCTCGCACGCATCACCGTCTGTTATCGATCCGCAGGGGGAACATTTGTATTCAGAAGCTCGTAATACTGGTTTTGGCGGATTTCCGATGCCGCACAAGGTACTCGGTACCCTCTTCCGGCGTTTATTCCCTCGGGCAGCGAACCGCCTTCGAAAGACTTTCACGGTCCCGGCCACGATGACTATCTCGGGTGGAGAACAGGGTCGGACAGCATCCATCACTGGAACTACTGGAAACATACCCGAGGGTTCCAAGCCGGTTTCCTATATCACTTTCGACGCGATTGTGGGACGCAATTCAGCCTTTCATATGCTCACCAACGAACAATTAGAGGAAGTGGGCGGAGTAGAGTATCGCGGGTTGAATGCGCTGTTGTGGCTGGTTGCGCTGGTGAGTATGGTCTCTGTCGTGCACGCATCCTATGGACCGACTTTTGTCTTGATGCCACGGAAATAGTACCACTTTGGAAGTCAACTCGTCGCGTTCGTTGTCATTGCTCCTTACATGGCCATGCCGAAGTGGGCCAGTGATTTTGTCCCTCCTGCGTTGATTCGGCCAGTGTCGACCCCATGGTAGAGCTAGTTCCCAACCCCTAATCTGCTTTATCGGACTGACAGTGTTCGACCCCACAGGTTTTCCCTTTTCCAGGTCGTTTCGACGTACACCAACACTGGGTTATCCCTTGTGGATCAGTCCATGGTCCCTTTTCAGACTGCCTATCCGATGATATTCTTCATGGTCTTCTTGATCTTGGCTGGAAACACCGCTTTTGTGAGTCCTGTCTTTCGTTCTGGTTTGAAAAAACCAACCCTGACCCCTTTCAAGCCTATCTTGTAAGTGATCATCTCTCTGCACGCATCTCTGCAATAACATTTCTGTGTGCAGTTTGCGATTTATGATGTGAGCATGCTCTCTCCCATCTCTGTTGTATTATTTAAATGGTCGATCTAGCTGGACCATTACAAAGTTGATACCCACCCGATCTCGCCTCTACGAGACATTGCGTTTTCTTCTCGACCATCCACGACGTTGCTTTGTGTATCTATTCCCGGCTCATCAAACCTGGTTTCTCCTTTTCGTTCTGATATTGCTAAAGTAATTGACTATATCGTCTCTGCGTGCAAGGTCGGCTGATTCGACTTGACGCATCATAGCTCGATCGACTTTTTCTGTTTCATGGTTCTCGACATCGGGAATGCAGTAATCGAGGCGATTCCGTTGGGAACCCGATTCGCAATTGGATTACTACAATCTGTTGACGTCCGTGCTTCGGGGTTCGCCCTCGTCCCAGTTGCTGCATTGGCTCCAGCCGTCAAGTGCATCTGCTTTTCTTATTCACTATGATCGTCTGTGCTTACTGTTGACCCAGGGTAATGTATGTGATCATGATGTACATCAGCGTATGTACGCACACTGTTTTTCGTCGTGCTTTGAAGGTTGCTAACACGAACTGGCTCCCCAAGACCCTATAGCAATGAGGTGGGTTGTGTAGTTCTCGGGACGCTGAGGTTGCTAAGGTACAAGTGCAGCGTGCGTTCTACGAACGTGTACGAAGACCAATCACTTGGGATATTCCACCCGGACGACGGGTTGTCCGCAGCGGAGCGTGCATTCAACAAGACTGATGGGTCACGAATGGCCACATGGGGTCACTATCTGGCTATGCATGCACGTCATCAGCTTTCCTTTGGTACGTCGCTGTTCGTTCCTCACGTCATACCCTCTTGACATCCCGGTCAAAGATATGTGGTGGCTAGCATTAGCCCTTTTTCTCGTTTGCATCATAGAGGTTTGGAACGGATGATTCGTTGTGTTCTCGTATTCCTGAACAACTTTATTGTTAGAAAGATAACTTGACCAATACAGAGATCCAAGGCTGGTTTAACATATTTTCGATTCGTACGTGAAGAACTGCTCTTGCCAATACCGCAGACTAAGGTTCTACTTGCCCACCAGTCTTTGAAATAGTTTCAGGGTATGGATCTGTCGGGCTTAGCCTCGGTATTCCAAACGTACGTGTTATTGTGAGTTTCGGATATAACGTCGCCTCATTCATGGATTCAGCAAAACTATTCTCTTTCTGGGGCATTCCGACCACTGTCGAAGCTCATTCTCTGTCTCGTCATGATACGTGGCCGCCATCGCGGTTTGCCCGTGGCAATTGACAGAGCCGTCGTGCTTCCGTTCGAGTTTGAAAAGGGAATAGACAATCCGGACCCGCTGCTAAGTGTCGGCGCTGCCTCTAGTCCTGTCGGAGAATCTGCGGCCGACGCTGAACATAGGCAAGCGACTACGGAGATGGAGCGGCTCGGAGGAGATAAAGAGAAGGCTGGTGACGAGAGTTGAGCGCTGAGCGCTGGGTGACTGGGAGTAGAACAGGTTTCATACCAGAAATCGTGCACGATTATATACCAGCCTACTTATAGGGAACGTCCGTAATATCTATCTATTTATTGGAGAATGGACTTGAACATATTCGAAGAGAGTCGAGAAGGTATTCGTAAACTTGGGCCCGGAAAATGCCGAGTCTAGAATCTGGACCGCTTGAAATTTCTAATCATACTCGATGCGGCGCGCGTAGCGTTTTCTTCGACACTTCACCTTACCAATTGACAGATATGTTTCCTCCATCATCATTACCAGCCGGACGCCAGCGCACCAGCGGTGGCACGACAGATGCGGACGGTGCTGTTCGCCAAACCGACACAGATGCCGCCCTCGCAAGACTCTCTGCGATGAAGAAGGGCTATATCGAAGATCCATTTATTACGCACCTCGTCCCTCGCGCCCAGTTCCAACCTGCTCGTCCTCCTTTGATCAACATCGGAACATACATCCGTTCCAAGTCCATCGATGTGCTCGTCGAACAGTGGCTAGATCTCTGCGAACGTCAGGCCACGGCATGCCAGATCGTGAGTTTAGGAGCTGGAAGCGATACCAGGTTTTGGCGCATAAGCGTGCGTGCTTCGTTCTCGACGCCGCTTCTGGTCATGATGTGATTTTCGGTTAGGCTGGGCCTCGCTCGCATGTCTTGGCGTCGTACTTTGAGCTTGATTTTCCCGATGTCACCACCAAGAAGGCGATGGCTATCCGAAAAAGCAGGGAGCTCGGCACAGTCTTGGAGAACGTTAGCATCGGTAAGTATTTCCGATGAATCAACTCCGGATGTCCTTATCTCAAAGTTTTAAAAAAATAGCATCAGGTGGAACTGCGCTCCATTCGAACAAATACCACTTACTTCCCTGCGATCTACGTCATCCACCATCCAGTTCGTTAGGGCCGCTGCTCAATGGGTTGCTATCCCCATCTCTCCCTACCCTCTTACTTTTCGAATGCGTGTTGGTTTACATGGCGCCCGAGTCGTCCTCTGCCATCGTCGACTGGTTCGTGAATCATTTGACCTCCGCACAACACGGGAGTATTCTCGGAGCCATCGTCTATGAGATGTTCGGCCTCCAGGACGCCTTTGGTCGAGTCATGTTGAATAACTTGCAGGTATGACTGTCTCATTCTCCTCGTTGCATTCGTCTCTCAGTTGCAAGCGTAGTCAAGGAATGTGTCCTTACCGGGCGCGACCCCATACCCTACGGTCGATTCGTTACCCAACCGTTTTACTCGACACGGATTCACGTTCTCCCGTGCACTGACATTGAGCGAGGTGCGTGAAAAGTACATCAGCCCCTCCGAGCGTGAGCGGTGAGTCACTTGTTCACATGCAACGGCGAAACTGGGTTCGTCCCGACATCTTTTGGCATGTGTAGGATATCCCACCTCGAGCTTCTCGACGAGGTCGAGGAACTGAACCTCGTGCTCAGCCACTATGCCATCACGTGGGGTGCGAAGACGTTCATGTCCTCGGGGAACGCAGATCCTTGGCAATGCTGGGGGCTAGAAGCGTCTCTAGACCCATCTTATCATGCACGTGCCGTATAAAATTATTGGTGGTGGTTTCGATTAGAGTCGAGCGAGCCAAGGCCGAGGAGTTATCGCCCGTGTCGTCTGCGTCGTTGGACAACGCTTCCTTTGGCGCAGACGTGGCGAACAAAGGTATAACCGACTCGCAGCTTCTACTAGAACTTTCTCACTGAGACACCCAGCCATGCTGTGGCTGAGAACAAAGATTTTTTCCATGCCACCTTTGGAGATTGTGGGCCGGCCAACGACGCAACAACCTTGCTTTCGTGATCACCTTGTTTCTCATCTTTCGGGACGAGATGACATGAGACAGACATATGAGCCGCGTCCTTATAATGGACATATGATGCGCCGCATGATCATGGGCAAATGGCTACGTAGCCGACTTCTGCTAACTGTATCGAACCAATCGCAACGTCAAAAGTCACACCCTACTATGGAATCACGGCGTAATACTGGCATGTGCAAAGGCGCAACATATTGTCTTAACGTTAGCCGCTTGTCCTCGTTTTTACTTGGGGGTCTGGGGCCGTACGAGAGGCGCGAATATAAGCAGCGTGTGTACATTTTTAGCGAAAGAAGGGTCCTTCCAAACGAAGCCGGCGCAGAACATGGGCCCAAAAAGCGCTTTGCAGGAAGTGCAAAACCGACTGATATTTGCTCCGCTTATCCATCTAGACTTTGCTTCCCTGACTGCCACATGAATTATGGGAGCTGTTCCAACAAAATGTCCGCGTCTTAATAAGAAAAAGGTTATGTGATCTACAAAAAAAAACCAGGTATTGCAAAGATGAAAATATGGAAGTTTGAACGTGATGGGCCAGACGGAAATAACTGAATCCTTTTTTACAGTTTGGTCTTGAACTGAGTAAGAGCCAGAGGTTGGTCTGAGTACCAAAAAAAAGTCAGGACCCGAAAAGTGGGCGTCCACGAGGCAGCCGACGGAGGACGTACACGTTGCGTTATACAGGTTGTCAGCCGGCGTCAACCCTACGCGTGCGTGAATTCCACTTGCGTCGACCAAGTCTGGGGTCAGTTCGTCGATGGTGCGGGCACCGATGAGACGCATTCCCATTTGAAGTTCGTCCTAAAAACCACGAGTTTCAGTGGCGCGACTCGGAACACGACACAATACGTCATGGCGTCGTCACATCCCAGGCATGAGCCTTCCGATGTGACGTCCGTCGCCAGACTGGAGGAACTCATATATACGTACCCTGAATATTTGAATAGCCTTTTCAACACCAGCTTCTCCGTATGCGCAGAACGAATATAGAAAAGCGCGTCCGACACCGACGGCTTTGGCACCGAGCGCGATTGCCTTGAGAACGTCGGATGCACGTCGGATGCCACCATCGACGAACACCTCGAATTTTGGGTTAGGCCAAGGACCACGAGTCTTCAACGCTTCCACGACTTCGACCAAGTTCTCGATACCAGATCGAGACGTGTCGAGTTGGCGACCGCCATGGTTGGAGAGAACGATACCGGCAACGCCGTAGTCATATGCCTTTAGCGCGTCTTCCGGCGTGGCAACGCCTTTCAATACGATAGGTACTTCGGGACGTATATTAGCAATCCGAGAGGCGATCAATATAGAGCTCGAGAGGCGTACTGTTGGTAATGCTTTGGAACCAAGGAATATCTTTCCATGACAACGAAGGGTCGATAAACGACTATCGGCAAGTTTAATTGAATGAACACGCGAGCCGAGTGCGCAAAGCTTACTGAGATGGCACGGGCGACACCTTCGTCCTTCTTGACGCCGGACTGGTTCTCCTGGACTTTGGCGACACCAGATTCGTCGACGAACTTCATGCGCATATCTTTCTCGCGGCGGCCAAGCTGGGGGGCATCGACGGTAATGAAGAGCCCCTTCACACCACGCTTTTCCGCATGTTGCACATATTTCCGTGTGATCTCTCGGTCACTGTTAACGTACAGTTGGAGGAACATAACTTGTCCAGGGACAGTAGCATCGAAGATCTCGTCGAAGGAACAAGAGGCGAGGGTAGGGACCTAAGTTGTAGTGGATCAATACAATGTACAAATCAAAGCGGAATAATTACGCTCACCATCTGAATAACACCATGTTTCCCGGCGGCGCGTGTCAAATTGAGTTCACCATCGGGATGTCCAAGTTTGCCGAGTGCAGTTGCAGACTACGACCCCCCTTCAAAAACTATTTTGCGGAGTTCTCGGCAAGGAAACATACGATGTAAACAGGAAGTGACGACTTTTGACCCAGAATTGTGGCTGACCAATCAACTTTGCTGACATCTCGGAGAACTCGTGGCCGGAACCAAATCCTGTAAGCAAAGTATAAACACCGAGTCCGGAAGAATGGTCAACAAAATAGTTTCGGACCTTTGGTAGGCAGCGCGGTTCTCCCGTATGGTAATCTCATCATCTGCAGCCGAGGAGTAGTAGGCCCATGCCTTGGGAGGGAGTATTGTCTTGGCAACTACCTAAACAGGACGTAAGATTATTGCTCAGAATGGTACAAAAGATTATACTGTACCTCAAAGTCGTGCAAGTTCACGATTTCATCGAGTGGTGGACGAGCAGCCAGCAGCTCTTCACGTTTGATCTGTTCTGCAGTCAATTGCTTCTCCTTAATGACAGTGTTAGGATCAACAGCGCCAAGGCTGAAATACATAGTAGGTATACGATCACTGATCACTATTGCACGAGTCACTCACTGCTTCTCTTTGGGCAGATGCGTAGTAATCACGTCAGGGGGGTGAATCGGATCATACGCCTCGCTGCATGACGGTAGTTGAGGTTTCGTATAGTTGCACTTGGCGCTTGCTTACCTGGCATCTTGCCCAGCGTACTTCAGGAGGATTCTACTACCACCGGGATGTTCTGTATTCGCAACGGAAATAAGCCTGAGATGTTTTGAAACTATGGCCATTCTGTACCTGGCAAGAATTCTGTGATATCGTAGACGTTGCCTGTCCAATAGATTAATCTGGGGTAGCAGCGTCCAGGACCTGGCGATAGCATACCATGAACGACGATCCAACAACTCGAGGCAGTGGAGTGCTCAGCGACGGATTCAGAGGAGATGTAAGACATTGCTATCGAATCCGAGAGATTCAGGAAGGGGATCTTGGAGGGGCGTCAGTTTCGAAATTTCAGTGGTATTTGAGTTGTTGTACACGGAACCACGTTGCCACGGAGCCACGGAGACATAGAGACATGGAACCACGGAGACCACAGGGAGAACTGTTAGCGATCGATCATCTTTACCCGATCACTGTTCAAGCCTGTAAACGATGCAGTATTTTGGTTGGGAAACTGAGCGGTTTTTCGGAGTTAGACCGGGCATTTCAGCAGGTGGTGTGTTGCCTGCGAACGCCGACCATTCCATCAGGCCGACATCTCCGCAGTTTTTCCCTGATGGGCGGCTGAAATGACAAGGTGGAAAAACTATAGGTGCATCTGGTGTTGGGAAGAACAAAAAACATCAACGCCCGCTTGTTCCCCGGATGCCAGTGCACAAGCATTGAATGTCCTGCTTCCTCTCTAACTCCACGATTGGATGTCCCGCGTAATAAATGCCCAAAAGGGAGAAGGTTGCTCCTAGTAGTCACACGCATAGTGTCCGTAGTGGAGATTGCATGTCCTTGGCTGATACCAACTCCACGCCGAACATCGGATTCATGGAGACAAGGAATTTATTGAGAAAGCGGGTGTTTGATTAGTCTAAAGGCTCACCGCAAGCGATGTACTCAAACTCACCGAGAGATTCCCAAAGGCAAACGAGTCCTTGGGATGTTGCGAGCCAAGGGCAGCGCCAAGTATGATGGAATTGCAGATATGATCTAAAGGTAGAGAAACTCAAAGAGACAGCATGAGTCTGGTGCGTCAAGATGCCGTATACCCTGTGATTGGTGGTCTTTCTAGATCCACTCCATCATATGTTGCTTAGGTTCGCGATCTCCGACCGTGTCCGACGTGGTCCCGTGTGGAGATAACGAACCTACAGCCTCAGGTGACTCTCTTTACGCCAAGGATGGCAACCAAAAGTCTGCAAGATGCCCGCAGGCTGCAAGCTCACGGACTCACTAGGAAGCTGTCCGATAGGCTGCGTTCTTACAGGGCCACAGGGTCACCCACCAAAGTGAACGTTTGAGTTCTTGAATTGAGGGGGTTATCACACCCATAACCGTATCGACGTCACGGTGTCAAACTTTGGGTGCTTAGCAATCGTACTCGAAGTTCCCGAATTTACCAAATTTACCATCCAAAATCGTACTTTGTTCAAATATTTACCTGAACAATGGTGTTTTATTCTCGAGCTGATCCGTCCTTAACCGCGTGGATCTTGCTGCCACTACAAGTCGCATCATGCTGTGTAGTATTCTAGAATCCGACTCGGACGCGGGCAAGTGTCCGGAGTCGGCAGTCAGCGCTCCAGCTGCCATTGGCCAACTTTGGATCTTTCCTTGAGATTGAGCTTACATAAAAGGTGATCTATAAATATTTACTTGGGATGGTTTACTTGGCGTCACTAGCTGTATTTCCGCTCAACGGCCATGATTAGAGACTTCAAGGAGCAAGTAGTGGGCAATTACTAAGTACCCTCATGAATGAAAAGTGGCGCCGCCTGAATCCTAGTGTCCAGGTAAACCGGATGGGTGTTACAATGCCGTCATTCGGAGATGGTATTACTTCCACACAATCGTAAGCATGGTAAACAAGCTGGCCACCAATATTTGGCATTTATGATAATTGATATCAAGACCCTGAATTTACTACATGATGGGGCGGAAGTTAAACCCGGTTGGTTCTTGAACACGACCCAATCTGGCAATGAAAAAGTCCGGACAACTTGTCAAGGTTTCATCCACAATGATCCATTTGGAAGTTTTTTCAGTTGCTCTCTTTCATTTTGTAGTTTGTCCGCCTTTCCCCGCGGCGTAGGTATGAATTTGCGCGTGCGGCAGCTAACTGCCGCCGATACGGCTCTCCGAAAAGGTCTAGCGCGGTACAACGTAACAAGGACCTGACCCTTTGGAGCCGCATCTCGGTGAGTGGAAAAATTATCCGAATGCGACCCTCCGAATCCGCATGTATAAAACGTGGTTGGTCCTGACCGAACCAGACACGCCTTTCCTCTTAATCACCTTTGTGTATACTCACCACTCCAGTCCCTCTACGTCACACCTTTACCACTATGCCTGGACTCGACTTCTACAAGACCTCCGAATCGCGCAGCGCTGCCGCCGTAACAGATGTCCCAGTCACCCCCGTTGAGGAAACTAGCCCTGCTTCCGTTGTTGCGACGCCCTCTCCGGAATCCCCCTTGAAGCCTGGGGCCTACTATAATGCTCGTCTGGACCCCAAGAATTTTGTGGAGGGCCCTCTGTCGTGGGATCCCGCTACCCGTCTTCGTCAGATGCTCGCTCGCCCGGGTATCGTGGTACGTATAAGTGTTTGCTTCGTCGACGATTTTTTTTATCTGACCGAGATCGTCAGGTTGCACCTGGTATTTGTGACGGTATCAGCGCCCGTTGTGCGCTTGAGGCAGGCTTCGACTGCATGTACCAAAGCGGAGCAGCTACCACTGCTTCGCGTCTAGGCCAGCCTGACCTCGCCATTGCTACATTGAACGACTTTGTTCAGAGTGCGCAAATGGTCTGCGGTTTGAGTCCTACAACCCCCGTTATTGCCGATGCCGATACTGGGTGAGTAATTGCATCTCCTCGATCGTTTCATCATTTCTTGATCTGTGTTGCTTGGATAGCTTCGGAGGCACCGCTATGGTTGCCCGTACTGTATATCAATATGCTCGTGCTGGTGTAGCTGCCATGCACATTGAGGATCAGGTACAGACTAAGCGTTGCGGCCACTTGATGGGGAAGCAGGTCGTCTCGCGAGAGGAGTTTATCACTCGCATCCGCGCTGCAGTTATTGCTCGTGATTCTATCCCTGGCAACTCCAACTTTGTAAGTGATCATAGGGGAGTCAATGTTGTCGATTTGGTCATCTCACACCAACCCTCATAGGTCATCATCGGCCGCACTGATTCCGCCCAAGTTCTTGGCATGGAAGAAGCTATCACACGTCTGAAGCTTGCGGCTGACGCAGGTGCCGATGTCTGCTTTATTGAGGGTGTCAAGAGCGCCGCACTCCTCTCTTCAACGGTGAAAGCATTGGCTCCCAAACCCGTTCTTGTGAATGTCATCTCCGGTGGTCTTACTCCCTCTTTCACTTGCAAGGAGGCTGAGGAAATGGGGGCAAAGATCATCAGTGAGTTCGCTCGTTGAAATTTAATTCGTGGTCTGATCTGTTTTCAGTCTTTTCGCTGGTTTCTTGCGTTGCTGCGGTGCATGGCATTCGTGCGGCTATGCAATCTCTGAAGAAGACCGGCACCGATTTCAGTTCCGCACAAGGGATGGACCCGAAGGCATTTTTTGAAGTCATGGGTGGGTTGCGATGTGGCAATCCGAACGCAGATGCTGATAGCAGTCTTATAGGTCTCAACGATATCGTCAGTCTCGATACGCGTGCGGGCGGAAATGCTTTCGAGGCTGTTTAAGGTTGGCCGTCATTTAAGTCGTGGTCCTTTCCCCTCCTCTCATTTTAATCATGCTGTGTAACACATAGTCATCAGCATCGCATCTCGTACCTATGGTCACTCCTTTAGATTCCTTTTTTTATCTCTTAATTTCTTCAATGGATAAAGGCTGTCATTGGAATTCACTTGTACGTTGAGTAGCTGTGGTAGGAGAACCCCATTATCAATCAAGTGCTTAGAATCGGATCGAGTCGCATGGTGTGTCGATCTGCCCGAAATGACCAATTGCTTATTTTGATATGATTAAGTAAGGCGGCGTTCCGAATTTATATCGGGAAAGGCCGCCGTTGTTCGGAACTTTTTTTTAAATTTCGGCGCCGCAAGGGTCAGCTTCCGACTTCCGACGCCATTACTCTGCCAGGTTCGCGCGAAAATCGGCTCCTCTGTTTAGAGCTACTTCCTGCGATGGTCGCTTCAGGTAAGCCGCTTTCAGGCAAAGATGTTGCCTCGCACAATACCCGCGAAAGTTGCTGGATCATTGTTCACGGTGCGTTCAATTGCGGTCGCGGCTGTGGCTGGGCGTTAAACGTTCGCGTAGGCAATGTGTACGACGTCACAGACTTCTTGGACGGTGAGGACTATCATCCGTACTATGCGCTCCCTCAGATGTTTACCCTGTCTTAGACCACCCTGGTAAGTTGAAATCTATGCGTTGTTTCAGTCTGCTTATCCCGGCCGCGAAGGTGGGAGCAAAATTATCCTAAAGTACGCAGGAAAGGATGCGACGTAGGTTCTAGTAAAATGACTGCCCGGTAGAACACTAGCGCTGATCGCCCTCACAGAAAGGAATATGAACCTATTCACCCACCGGACGCTATCACCACCAATCTAAAACCAGAGAAACAGTGAGTGGATCATATTAATTCATCTAGCTTCCTGTCCGCTCATAAAAATGATAGCCTTGGGCCTGTCGACCTTTCCACTGTGGACAAGGTCGAAGAACGAATCACGGACCAGGAGCGTGCCCGGCAAGCCCGCGTCGCAGCTCGACCATCTCTTTCCGAGATTCTTAACCTTCATGACTTTGAGGTCCGTAATCTAAGCTTGGGACGGATGGCCGTGTCCCTCACTTTGCCAAGGCTATTGCTAGGATGGTCCTGCCAGAAAAAGCGTGGGCATATTACTCCTCGGCGGCCGACGATGAGATCACAAACCGCGAGAACCACGCTGCTTTCCACCGGTAAGCCAGAATGCATACTCACCGTGATGTTGTTCTAACACATCATGTAGCGTGTGGTTCCGACCTAGAGTGCTTCGGAATGTCTCGCAGGTTGACTGGTCCACAAATATCTTGGGACACAAGACGAGCATGCCCCTGTACATAGTAAGAATAAACTTCGATGGACGTTCTATCTTGCTTAGCTCTAACACCTAGACTGCCACTGCCCTGGGAAAACTTGGTCACCCAGATGGTGAGCTTAACCTGACCCGAGCCGCCGCAAAATACGGCATCATCCAGATGGCAAGAGAACGTGTTGGCTGTATCTTCCTTGTGTTCTCAGATTCTGATGCAGATCCCCACTCTTGCGTCGTGTTCGTTCGATGAGATCGTGGATACGGCAGCTCCTGGTCAAGTTCAATTTCTCCAGCTGTACGTGAACAAGGACCGCGAAGTTACCAAGCGAATCGTCCAACATGCGGAGAAGCGCGGAATCAAGGGTTTGTTCATTACTGTTGACGCACCTCAGCTTGGGCGCCGTGAAAAGGATATGAGACAGAAGTTTGAAGCTGAGGACCCTTCGGAAGTGAAACAAGCAGGACAGGGCGGCATTGATCGCTCGCAAGGTGCCGCGAGAGCCATCAGTGTGAGTACAGCATCCACTCTATGGGATGACCATTTGATTCAATCTGGACATGGAGTCCTTCATCGATCCGGGGTTGAATTGGGCGGACATGAAATTTTTCAAGAGCATAACCAAAAGTAAGCTCCGTAAACCTAGTCTGTCCTGGACAATATAAACTCTTCTGGTCTAGTGCCACTGGTCTTGAAAGGCGTTCAGTGCTGGGAAGACGCGCTTGAGGCTTACGATTCTGGGTTGGCTGGGGTTGTACTTTCAAATCACGGCGGTCGCCAATTGGAGTTTGCCCGTTCTGGGATCGAGGTTCTCGTCGAGGTGGTAACCAAATTGAAAGAAAAGCGTGGCCTGAACTTCCCCAATGAGAAGTTTCAACTGTTCGTTGATGGAGGGGTCCGTCGTGCCACTGACGTTATCAAGGCCGTGGCTCTCGGAGCTACAGCAGGTGAGATGACTCAATGTTTGCTGCGTGTTTCTTGGTTACATGTGCCGATATGTAGTTGGTGTCGGTCGCCCGTTTCTCTATGCATTCTCGTCATACGGACAAGAGGGAGTGGAAAGAGCTTTGGAAATATTGCATGTATGGTCACTGTACACGCTTCCATTCATTCAATCACTGATATGATCACTAGGACGAGTTTGAAATGAATATGCGACTATTGGGTGCGCGGACCATCAAAGAAGTCGTACCCCAGATGGTCGATGCCTCGAATATCCACCTGCATACCTCCCCCACGCCAAATGATAACCTATATGACGCCAATTGTGGGTGTTGCATTACTCCGTCGCTGCTTATATCTATTCAACTCTTCCATTCTACAGATGAGCGCCTTGAAGGAGCACGGATCAGGGAGATAAAGGGCAAGCTGTAGTTACCCTGGTGCGATTTCGATCAATCTGTTGTTGATATCTGTTACATCGTCTGTGTATACCAAACCTTTTCGTTCCGTCGGTGGCCGCATTTCCAGCGGTCATCTGATCCATATCGAGAGTTGTTGGCTTCTGACCCAAGTTATTACGCACGATGATTTGAAACCCTTCTCCGATTGGGTATAGGTTGCGTCGTATAGCCTAGTTCTTCACTGGTTGCACCCACACGTCATAGCTCAGATCAAGAGACACGGCCAACAAAAGGAAGCCTTGATGAGGAAAAGATCGAACCCAAAGAACCGCCAGCCTCGTGTCAGATACATTCCTTCTAGCTGGGAATGGGTGGGTTCGTGCACGAGGCTGGATTCGGCTATCTAGGCGTTTGGTAAACGCCTCGCGGGTACTAACGCGACTGTTTCCTTATATCTCTGAGCGCCGAGCTGATAAGTTCGGCATCGCTTATTCTAGGATAGTGGTACAGGTATGATGCGCTAGTGCACATGGGAGATTTCCCATATGTCATGTTCCGTTCGGATCATATTTGCCGCTGCTCGGCCCTGCAGGAGGCAGTAAATGACGATGTGAGGACCTCAGAAATTCCTGCTGTGGGAACCAACCCTGCATCATGATGATGGAACTTGCGGCCAATACGGTCAAAGTTTGGGGAAGAAAACCCTGTCTAGTCTTTCCAGAACAACGGGATTGTGTAAAGATACGGTTGGACTAGAACTTTGACTGGCCTCGATCCCCAAATCCCAGACTAGCTTGGTGGTGTATAAGTCGATGGAGCAAGAATGGCTAGTCTACAACTGGTGCAGTCTGATTTCGAGTTCAGTTCATCGTTGCACGCGGAGCATCGTCGATGGGCGGCGGGGCATAGCTTTTGGGCAGTCTT
>JBBPPG010000775.1:0-15931 GCA_038091855.1 Leccinellum luteum
ACTCACAAGACAGTTCACACAAGTACAAGACTTACCTTAGTCAAAACTCTGACTTCAACTAGATTGACTCTTGACTTGAGATGAAACTCAAGGTCAAGAGTGAAGAAAATTAAAAAGAGAGAAGTTCTACTTTATATACTATGTACTGTATAGTTTTTACAAATTTTGTCTCACACCTTCGGCTGATGAAATAACATGTAATTATAATCAATGATATATATGACAATGATAGATCATAATGATGAAACATGATGATTGTGGAAACAAAGTGATAGAAGCATTATCATTAAATATAAGTAATCATATTTATGATTATTGTATGACTAGTGGTTATAATATATGATAAGATGCCAGATTTATGTCATAACAATGACTATCACTTGTCATAGCTGACCATTTATTCATCATAATTATATAATAATTGTCTAGTCAATATCAAGCTGATTATATAATGATAGTTATTTAAAATGTATGCCAGTACATACAATCCATTAGCTAGTTATTAACATTATGATTAAGATATGGCAAGGCTTTATATATTTTTAACCTCAAATACCAAACTGATAGTTATATGATAATATTTACCAAAGAATATCAGCACTTAATCATTTTCCTGATCGGCGCCGCCCTAGTGGGGTACCTGCAAATCACATTAGTATACTCTCTACCGTGTATTCCATCACATCCACTGTGGTGCTGCCCACTGCCTGGTGCCGGTGGGTGCTGAGACTAACGAAGAATTTGGAACACTCACCTTGAGAATTATTTCACAGTCCTTCAAAATATCCCATTCATCACTGCTGATTTGGAATGAGGTCAACTGGTGAATGGCGAGAAAGTGATCGATGAGCTAAAGATTCACGTGTATAGTACATGAGAAATGACATTGGCAAGATATAAAAAGGAAATGACCACTCACTGGGCACAAGACTCTTAAACGATTGAGCATATAAAGAGTAGTGTCCCACCTGGTTGGGACATCATGAAGTAACTGTACCTCTGAAATGATGACTACTATCCCAGCAGCATCTTGGAACCAGCCTTTCTCATTTCCGGTCTTAATGAGATCATCAAACTGGTCGCGGCGCAATCCTGAAGCACAAATTATTTGAATGATCTCTCACCCTGAGGTTATTGGCCATTTGTTGATAGCAGTTATATATTCATCTAACTCGTTTGGGTTACATATTCATCTACTTCAACCGTGTGAATGAATTAATTAAAAAGTGACCAAGTCAGTCTGACTCGGAGTCTCAGACTGACCGAACAGTGAGGACTTACCTCCATTTCAGCTTTCAAGGTCATGAAGCTGTCCTGCCAGGTAGCGATGACCTCCAATTGGAGCTTTGTCTGATGAATAATGTCACCATCCTTCAGATCATCCTGAAGGAGAAGCAGGAGCCGTCGAAACTCTGGGCACTCGACTACACTCAAAGACTGGATGTGGACATGCATCATCAGTAGTCAAGCCAGCTGTGATGAAAATGTTGCAAACCTGGTCATCGACAATGATAAACTCAACCAGAAATCGATGAAAAGCTTCCTTTGAGAACTTCAGGATTACTCTTCGGTCGGTCGAGTCTGTGGAACCTGCGTTGTCACCTGTGATACGTATGGAAAGCTTCGTGATATCGACACTATCCTCTACCAGACCCCAGAGAGAATCCAGAGTATACCCCTTTTTGATCATGGCCACAAGAGTATGAAGCTGTGGGAGCCAAGACTTTTTGCAGGCGGCGATGATGTATTCAAGCAGATGCCATTGCTTGAGGTGCTTACGCAGGACACTGGTTGACGTATTCATGCCATAATAGAAGTTCCCATGGCAGCGACGTCCAAGTTTGGGCTCAGCACCATATTTCTCAACCCATGCCTTCGAATTGTGGTCATAGTCAGCCCTGCAAGGATGTGTCAAGTTGTCAACACTGTAATCAGTACACATTTAATGAATGTGCACTTACTTGCATGGCTTGTAGTGGGTAGATTCTTTCTTCACCTCATCTCAGTAGAAAAAATGTCACACGTCCTCCACTAGGACATTGGTTGCTGAACGGCTATGAGATGTTTGGTTGATGGGATCATTCAAAATGTCAGGCATATCTGGCTCATTCATGTCTTTTCTTCGGGTGCACTGCCTACGCGGCTCCTGCTGTGCGACAACAGGCTGATCATCTGACTCATCAGAGCTAGAGACATTAAGATCGAAGGTTTCCACACCGCCAGATGAGGGCGATTGAGCAGGTACAACCTCCAGCAAAGCGATGACAGGAGGCCTGGGGTCCAGAGCCTGAGGAGGGTAGTATCAATTGCCTGACTCAAACTGTCGAGGGTAGTAAGAAGGGGTGGATGAGCCTGAGTGGCATGCCATCTGTGGCGAGTCTTTGTCACAGCAGTATCACCATGGTCAGGTGAGGCAGCATTGGCAGCATTCCCTCTAGCAGGAGAAGCAGCATTCTCTTTTCTGTGTGGGGGCATGGTCCAAGTCAACAAGTTGATGAGAATAAGGAGGTCAAGAGTCGAGAGTGAGAGTCTGAGGAAGGATTCGGAGTCAGAGGGTCACCATTTGCAGACCTTAAAAGAAGCAGTGACATACCAGTGTTCACCGTTTGGTTCCAGTGTGGGTCGAGACTCGAGACTCTGACAACTCGAGTAACAACTAACGAGTCTAGACTCTGAATAGAGTGGCTGGCCAGCGACTCAAACAAAAGAGGTAATCCAGAATGACTTACTCATTAAACGTACAGGTTTACTTCATCGCTTGCGATAAGCGATCAGCACATGTCGATGCTGTGCACACGCGACAGGTTGTAGGCATTGAATTTGAAGGCAGAAGGCTTCACTGGGTGGTGGTGGGCAGATGTGAAGTCCCTGGGAGTTGTGGGCTGAGCTTGAGGCCAGAGTGATGTCTGTAGCAATGTCGAAATGATGGCTATAGCCAGCTGTGAGCCAGTGAATGTGTTGGCTCTGTCCGGACAGCATCCGGCAATAGCCAAGTGCCAAAATTGGGTTTGGCTGCATGTGACTCAGGCAGAGTTACAATTGACTCCTGGCTAAAGCCAAAGTGGTGGCAACACTACCTCCAACGTGCGAACCACATGCTCGGCCTTCCCATTCTGCTGATGTGTGTAGGGCATGGAGTGACGGCGCTCGATCCCCAACTCCTGAAGATGCTGTAGGAATTCCTGCCCCACATATTCACCACCATTGTCAGTTTGGAGTGACCGGACACACTGTGAGAACCAAGCCTCCCAGTGAACACAGGTAAGTTTCCACGCCTCAAACACTTGATCCTTTGAGAACAGAAGGTGCACCTGAATGAAATCTGTGTGATCATCGAGGAACAAGATGAAATTGCACTTCCGGTGGATGGTCTCGATTGGAAATGGCCCACACACATCTGAGTGGACAAGCTCCAGGAAGCAATGAGGAAGGGGAATATGGCAGACGAGGGTGCTTGGCGGTGATACAAGCCTCACAGCAAGATTGAGCGGCTGATGAGACAATCTTCATACTGGCAGGGGCAGAGTGATGCAAATGGCAAGAGATGTCGCCCCTGGCATGACCTGTAAGGATCTAAATGGTTTGAACTCAGCTCAGAGTAAACAAGAGCTGATATTAGATGCTAACCTAAATGGTTCAAACTACAAGACATAGTGAGTCGTGACTCTACAAAAGTATAAAAGGAACATACCTCAGCTTGGAGTAGATGAGAGCTGAGGAAAAGGAAGAAAGGAACTGACGCGCAAGCTAAATACTCGATGGTAACGATGTAGTCACATGCAAGAAGTAAAGAAAGAGATAAAGGGAGTAATGATACCAAATGTATCTACAGTGTTGCTACGCAGGTGCCATCGCTGAACTCCAACAGATGTGTGATATGGTTAGTGGAGGGGATCAGTATTGAAAATGCTCAGTATGTATATTCCAATTTGACTGAAAAATTTATTGTTATGAATCACTTATTTTTTATAGAGATGCTTTTTGCACTGAAATATGATGCTTGCCCATAAACACTACTGGCAGCTACTCAAAAAAGACATATCTTGTAGATGTGTCGAAGACTTGGCAACAGAATTTCAAAGTTCAATCAATCAGCTCACTTGTTTACTGCAGGGCTAGAGCTCGACATGTCTACTCCCAGTCAAGATAACCCTGACTTTTGCAATGAAGAAAATGGAGAAGAAATAGAGGAAGAAAGTGAAAGTGAATTCTGGAAAGGGGTTTAAGAATCAGAAGATAGTATTGATGAAGATGATCTAGCAGAAAAATTTCCTGAACATCTTCCTCTTTTGATACCTTCCTCTTTGAGAGTATTTTTGCTCTCCAATTCCAGCCTAGGTGACTTGGCCAAGAAAGAAGCTCAGCTCCCAGTTGGACAAGTTGATGATTGTCTGGAGCAACTCAGAATCTCTATAGAACATAAGTCTGTTCTTTATAGGGTGAACATCCGAAGCTCTGCCTTAGTTCAGACAGATACCAGATCTAAACAAGATATTCAAAGAATTACTCTCAAGATCAATCAAAATCTGTGTAGGTAAGATCGAGCAAGGCTGGCTCTCATATCACTCAAAGCACCTCCTGATATTCTTGTACAATATGCAAAGATCAAGTCTAGTGAGTTGAGAGTATCAAAGGATATTATGGAAGAATGGGGCCAAAGACAAGCGACTCAAATTCATAGACTAATAAAAGTATGTCTATTAACTTTCTCTTGATACTAGATTGAAATTAATAGGATAAGAAGTTTATAGTGTAAGTTGGTTAAAGGCAAGGGCAAGGTATCTTAGGTGGAGTGAGGAGGTCAACATGGTAAAGGCAGAAATGTATTGGGTAACATTGTGGTTCAAGCATCAAGAGCAGTCCTGGAAAGAAAGATTGAAGAACAGTGAGGAGATAGGTCATCAGGCATATGCTGCAAAACAACAGGATCTATGGCCAAGATTCCGAAACCAGGCAGAAAATAAGTTTGCAAATAATATGTATATTCCATTGTAACTGGAAAGTAATTACTGGTGATTGCAAAGGGCAATACAGTTCTAGCCAGCTAGATAACAGATCAGGTACTACTAGAAGATATGATATAATAGTATCCAAAAAGACTATTGATGAATATCTATTAATAAATATCAAAGAGCTGCCCGGTACCATAATGATGTATAGTAATCAAATGTGTAGTATTGGCTGAGGAAGAGATCCAGAACCTAGCTAGATAGTACCACAATAATATCAGATGTCAGACTATCGATAAATATCAAATGGCCAGCCAATACCACAATGCTGTATAGTAATCACTGATTATGGATAGCACTGGCTGACAGAGAGTTCTATACTTCATCCAGCCAGTACCATAGGAAAATACTATCAACCAACTATCAAACAACTTGAATAGCCAAGGGCAGACTATTTAGATCTATCTTCTGTCCGGCTGTTACCACAAGCAGTAAATACAGATGTGATACTAGCTGGACAGGAGACAAATATCTATACCGGCCAGTACCACAAGCAATAAATATAGATGTGGTATCGGCCAGTCTGGGTATGGATATCTCTGCCAGCTGGTACCATATACAATAAATGTGATGTGGTACTGGCTGGACAGGAGATAGATATGTGTATCGGCCAGTACCATATGCATTATCCCATAATAATTTTCCCATGGTATTGAAGGTATATTTACCTACCTCTAGGCTTCTCCAGCAATCCAGCCGGTATCATGTGCATGACCGCAGAATATATTTCCCATGGTATTGAAGGTATGTTTAGGTTCC
Source organism: Leccinellum luteum (assembly GCA_038091855.1). NCBI lineage: Eukaryota > Fungi > Basidiomycota > Agaricomycetes > Boletales > Boletaceae > Leccinellum > Leccinellum luteum. Next base: position 5,769 of record JBBPPG010000775.1, read on the forward strand.
TCCAGGCTTCCTCAGCAGCCCGGCCAGTACCAAATGCATTATCCGACAATCATATTCCCACAGTATACTAGGTATATTTAGGTACCTTAGTCAGTAGCCCAGCCGGTACTACCAGGTGCATGACCCCAGAATATGTTTCCCACCATACTTTCCAATGGCCTGATGGCCTCGAAGTCACCATTGTGAAAGAGAAGTGAATCTTCAATCTCAAGGACAAACTTGAAATCATTCAACTTTTTCAGCAGCAATTACAACAGTCCGCCGAATTACAATGCCTGCTCAATCAAATGATAGTGCATCGTCTTTTCTGAGATGATGACTTGTGCAATGCCAAACTAGAGCAAAGTCCCAGCTTCCATCCTAGCATCTACAAACACTTGGTTCCATTGATTTACATAAGTCATTTTTATCATATTCATTTATATATTTCTTATGTTGAATTCTACTGTACTACATGTCAGTCTATCAAGGTAAACACATACCACCAACAAATTCAATCCAATGGAGGCAGCATCAGGCCCTTCGACAAACTTCCTTGTGTTTTGAAGTCCAGTTTAGTCCAGTTTTTGAACCATATTTGGACAAAACCAGACCTTAACCAGTCTTTTTTTTCTTCCAATTTTCTTAGACTGAACCAAAACTATAGAAAACTGGTTGTGGCATTAACTGTGTCTCAGTTGCAGTCGGTTGCAACCAATTGCGCCCAAGACCAGTCACCAACTGGTCTTGAACTAGTTGCACAATGTGTTAACTATTACAGTCATTCTGTTATGCGAAGTGTTGAAGTGTATCATCAAGGAGCTCATGAAGAGTCACATTGAGATGAATATAAGGAGAAGTTCTCTCTACCTTAAGTGATCAAACTAAGGACTCAAGATAGCTTTGAATACTAATGCTTGATTGCATAGATCTAGCTAGGGAACAACACCATTGTGCTACTGGGTATTTAAGCAAGGAGTGCAGAGCACAGACCAAGCAGTGTAAGTAGCAGTGAACAAGAGGAAGACATAAGAGGCAATTGAGATTATGAGATAGTGATAAGAAAGGTGAAATAATATGAAGATAGGAAGATAAGAAGATAAGAAGATAAGTGTTGCTTACTCATCATAGTGAGAGTGGGAAAGGAGAATAGAGGAGTCAGATTGTAAAGACATGGGGAAGGAAAAAGGGATAAAACAAAAAGTAGAAGAAGACAAATCCCTGTAGGAACGATTGAAACATCACCCTCGCTGTAAGATGGAGACACCAACTCCGACAAGACTCTAAGTCAAATGGCCCCAAGTTGGCCTCAATGGCATTGTCAACATCACGGTCCTCCTGATCAGATGGTTCCTCACTAAAGACACAGTCAGCCTTGAGATGTCCGAGGGCTCCACAGAGTTGACAGTGGTGCATACTGGGACAGTTGAAAACTCCATGTCTGATCTCAATGCATATGTCACAGCGATAATTGGTGCATTGAATGTAAGAGTAAGTTAGGCTGGAACAGACAGGACAAGGAGGTCCAGGGTTGATAGTGGAAGAAAGTGAATTACTACAAGAGTCCCGTTCAAGTTGGGAGCGATAAGGTGGGGGAATGGGAAGAGGTTAATTGACATTGATGGAAGACCTGGTGGATCCTGAACTAGGGGAATATGGGACACCAGGGGTGGACCTTCTGGAGGCATTTCTCTATTAACTGAGAGAGAGGGAAGTGGAGAAGGAAGTTTAATGGAAAGAGACCAGTAAGGAGGAAGATGGAGTGCTTGATGTAGAAGTACCCAAAACTCTAGGAGAGGAGAAGGAGGTGAGATTGATTGAGGGAACTGTTCATCATTGGGAAAAGGATCTTGAAGGGGTATTGAATATGGGCTCAAATTGAAATGGATTGGCATAGAGGATTGCTTGTTTATCATAGAAATTCTGTTGGGTCTCAGTGAGGGCAATTCAATGAGGATAAAGGGTATTCCAAAGACGAGAGGGGGGAAGGGTTCTGACAGTGTCAGAAAAGGAAAAAGAGATGAGTACATCTGATGAAAATATTGGAGCAAAGAGTGGTAAGTCCTTGTTCAAAGATAGCAGAGAAAAGAGAAGAAGAGTAATAATGAGTTCAGAGATAAGCATAGATTTGGTAGAGTCGGATAGTATTATATACATTTTGATGGGAGAGGAAAGAGGAGAAAAAGTTATATTCGAGTTCGAAAAGTAGGGCAGGAGTTTTGAGGACAGTGGTAAACAGAGCGTCATGGATGGCATGAGAGAAGAGGTTAGGAATGATGGCAGTACGAGGATGGATGTGACCCGTGGTACAGGAGTAAGCAGTTTTTGGGGTGTGAGCACCAGACATGATGATTTATTGTAGGGGGAAGTCTTTGGGGCGATGTTTCTTATAGGCAGATAAGATGGAGGTGGCACAGAGATGCAATGGTCATGAAGACCATATTGAGGAAAAATGTGGATAAAGAAAAGTTTGGCGACATCGGCGGTGGAAGAAGTTTTAAGACAAGGAAGAAATTTTACCCTCTTTGTAAGGCCATGGTTGACCATGACCAGAACAGAATCAAATTCTGAGAAAATGGGGAGATCAGTGATGAGATCCATAGAAATCTATTGGAAAAAATGAGTGGCAAAAGAGAAAAGTGGCATGAGGGGGGATGCAGAGGGATGGATGTTAACCTTGGATGATTGGCAGGTGGCACAATCAAGAACACAGTGGCAAACAAAGAAGAAGAGGTCAGGCCACCAATAGTCATAAGCAACAAGGTTCTGAGTGCGAAGTACACCACCATGACCCCCAGAGGAAGATTCATGACAGAGGCAGACAGCATCGTGGCGAAGAGGTTCAGGGAGGTAGAGGTGACATTTAAAGTAAATTTTCCCATCAGAGAAGTCCCAATCAGAATGAAAGGCGTGATGGAGAAGAGAGATACCATTGTTCAGGGCAGTGACAGCAGTGGAGGCAAAGGGATCAGAGGAGATGAGAGCAGAGAGTTTGTCAAGGATTGCAATGTCAAGGGAGCGAACAAAGAATGAGTCTGGAAGGAGGGTGACATCAGCATTGCTAGAGGAGGTGTCAACATCATCTTGGTGAGATAGAGCATCAGCGGGAGCCATGGCAGAAGCGGGAAGGTGATGGAAATGAAGATCAAAGTCAAGAAGAAAGAATTGCCAATGAGCATAACAACAAGAAAGCTTTCATGGTTGGTGGAAGTAGGTAAGGTTTTTATGGTCAGTGAGAATAGTGACAGGATGACCAGTGCCTTGGAGGTAATGGCACTATTCCTCTGAAGCATGAATGACAGTGAGAAGTTCTCGATCAATAAATGTCATAGTTACGCTTAGCAGAAAAGAAGGTTTTGGAAAGGTAGGCACAAGGGTAGGGGTCCCCATTCCCATTGGGTTGCGTGGGGAAGGCACCAGATGCAGTGGGGGAGGCGTCAGTCATAATTGTGAAAGGACAAGAACATCAGGCATGGAGAGAATGGGTTTGGCAAGGAAAGCATACTGAAGTTGATGAAAAATGGTGTCACAAGTGGAACTCCAGAACCAAGGGGTATCTTTCTTTGTAAGATCAAGGAGAGGTTGAGCAAGAGAGGAGAAGTTTGGAATGAATTTGCGATAGAAATTGCAGAACCCAATGAAGGAGTGGACAGCTTCAACAGAGCGAGGGGGAGACCAGGTTTCAATGGCAGTAAGTTTGATAGGGTCCATTTTCAGGAATCCTCCACAAATGATCAGAGCTAGGAACTGAACCTCAGATGCAGTGAATATGCATTTCTCGAGCTTGAGATACAGTTTATGTTTGTGGCAGCATTGAAAAACTTTCCAAATAAGTTCCCAATGACAGTTGAGGTGATCATTGTGGATGAGGAAGTCGTCCATGTAGATGATGAGCCATCCCTCAGCAAGGAAGTCACCAAAAATTGATTGCATCAGGGCTTGAAAAGTGAAAGGTGCATGACAGAAACCAAAGAACATGACATTAGGCTCAAAGAGGCCTTCAGAAGTGATAAATATGGCTTTCCAATGATCTTCAGGTTTGATGAGGACATTGTTATATCCCCAGCGAATATCAAGTTTGGTAAAAATGGTAGATCTCTTGAGTTTGTTGGTGAGATCAGAAATGAGAGGAAGGAGATAGGCATTTTTCACGGTATATTCATTGAGATAGTGATAGTCTTGACAAGGATGAAGAGATCCATCCTTCTTGGCAACAAAGAAGAAAGAGGATGCTTGGGGGGATTTGGACAGGAAGATCTTTCCTGAGGCAAGTGTTTGGCAACAAAGTTGTTACATGCTTCCTGTTCTTTTGGGTTTAAAGGGTAGGCTTTTGCAACTTTTGAAACAAAAGAGTCTTTGAGTTCGATGGCATGGTCATACCAAATAGAGGCTAACATTGGTCCATCTAAAATACTAGTCCTGGCTTGTTTTTGGTTAGTCTTTTGATTTTAAGAAAATTAAAAGACCAATCCTGATGTAAATCAAAACCAGAAAAGACCAGACTAATCGGGACTAGTCTTGATCAGTTCAGTTCAGTTAAAAACCAGTTATTCATTGGTCTTAGGACCAGACATTCAAACACTATTGTCGACAAGTCCAAGCAGAAAGATGCCTTCTCACTCATCGACTTGTTGTGCATCCTAGTGATCAATAGTCTTGGAATTGGGGATTGATAGAATGGATAATGATGCCCAGCTTAGTGATCCATTTTTATGGGCCTGGTAAGTTGTGTGTGCAGTGTTTCATTTTGTTGATCATAGAGCTGTCATGGAAAAACTTGTTTAGTACAGGCTTTTTACCATACTTGTGTTTCAGATGACAGTTGACAGCATCAATGTTGGTAAATGTAGGTAGTTGACCATTGGAAAGAGAGGAAGACTCTGCATCTCTACTATGGCTATGATTGCATATAGCCATACTAGTATATCAAATTGATATTACTAATTAGTGTTTCAAAGTCCAGTTGTAAACCAAACAAAAAACTGGCAACAGGACCGGACCTACACTGGTTGCAACCAGACTGCAGTTGCCCATTGCATACAATTGAAAATTTTAGTCAGTCCAGTTGTCACACTTAATTTCAAAGGACCAGTCCAAAACTGGTTGAAACTGGTTGCAACTGTGACCGGTCACTTTCCCATATGGATACCATATATAGGTCCATCTACCATAATTTATTTAATATTTTAGGAATTTATTTGACATTTATATGATCTAATCAGTGGTTTGACCTAGAAATGGTCTGATTAATTGGCATATAAATGCCAATCAGTGCAATAAATGGCTCAGATGATGTGGAATATACTGTACTAAATTCCATACAGCCATTCCAAAGTGCACTTCAGCCATATAAATTGATCTCTGATGTAAAAATGACATCTGACATGGAATCAGTCATATATTGGCCACATCTCTGCCGATTAATGCTATTATTTGCTTATATTAAAGGCACGATCCTGTATTAACTTTGATACAGCCACCGCAAAGCGCAATTCCAATGCACTGCTGAGTGCAAGACCAGTTATGGGCAAAACTGGTTTTAACCAGTCGGCAACTGATCAGTAACCAGTTTCCACTGGTCTCAGTCTCAGTTGCCAAGATTTCGGAAGCACTGTGAACTAGTCTTGATTCGGTTGCATCAATTTTTGGCAAAAAAACTGGCCAAAACAGACTTTAGTACACTATTACTAATGCAAATACAAAAGCATGCCTATCTGAGTTTCATACTAAACTACATCAACATCATCCTACTCAGATGATTAGAGAAGAACCAAAGACTCGAACTAGAGTTTCTACTCAAGTACCCATATGCAGGATTCTATCTGATAATGCTTATGGAGACAAAACACCACTTGAAATAGAGCGAGACTTATTATGCCCCATTCCTATGGAAACTATGCAAGAAGAGTTGACTCCGCTATCCCCACTTACTCCAAGTATTGAACTAACTCCAATACCACAACATGTGGCTCCAACAAATCTACAAGACATAAATATGGATGATCTATATGAAGATCCACCCATTCAACCATTTAACTCTAAATGGATTTGTCATTACATCTTCACAGCTGCAGTTGCTATTAATGAAACTCTGGTTCATTACCAAGATGTCAAGAAACTGACATTAAGTGAACAAAAAGAATGGCAGAAATCAATGGATGAAGAGATGAAATCTCTTCATGACCATAAAGTATGGGAACTTGTTGACCTACCTCCAGGTAGAAAGCCCATTACAGGAAGATGGGTATTTGTCACAAAGAGCGATAGTCGTAAAAAGGCTTGTTTTGTAGCAAAAGGCTTTACTCAAATCTATGGAATAGATTTTAAAGAGACCTTCTCTCCCATCACATGCTTTAAAACTGTTCACCTCCTACTAGCTTTAGCAGCACTAGAGGATTGGGACATTAAAGCATTAGATGTCAAAACAGCTTTTCTCTTTGGAGAACTTGATGAAGACGAAGAGTTGTATATGGTACAATCAGAAGGCTTTATAAAACGAGGAAAAGAAAGTAAAGTTTGTCAACTACGAAAGGCCATTCATGGTCTCAAGCAAGCTGCCATCAAATGGAATAAAGCTTTGCATAAATCCCTAACACAAATGGGATTCAAATGAACTGTATCTGATCTAGGTGTTTACATTAAATACATTGGAAAGGATAAGATTGTATTCGTTGTCTATGTCGACAATGCACCCTTTATGGGCAGTAACACTAAACTACTCCTTGAGCATGTAGAAAAATTCACACAACAGTGGGAATCTCATATATTAGGAGATGCTACTGAATATCTTGGCATGCATATTACTAGAGACCATGCAAAGTGTACTCTAAGATTAGATCAAATTGCCTATGCTGAAAAGGTAGTGAAAAGATTTCAGCTAGAGAATGCTAAATATGCAAGAACACCACTACCATCAGGGTATATTCCAAAATCTAATGAGCAAAATGAAGATCCTAAATGAAGATCTCATTACCAATCCATAATAGGATCATTACTATATATTATGCTTGGCACTAGACCAGATCTTGCTTATTCCGTAATCAAGATATCACAATTCTTGGCTAATCCATCCGAAGACCATGTTAACCGAGCACTATATATAGTCCGGTACTTGTCATTTACCAAAGACGTATCCATTACATTAATGGTATTCATGTTTGGCGTAGGTCGCGGCGCAGGTGGTAAATACACACGAAAATATCCAGCCACATGTTCTGCTGTGACACAATTTAATCGGAGATTCAAACTATGCCCCCCATTCGTTGGCCCAGACGTTCTCCTCACCTTCAAGCCATCTTCCGAATGGCAACAATACCACCGCAAGCTAGTCGTGGCAGAGGAGGACCAGGTGCCTAAAATTTACTCCACTCCCTGTGTAGATGCCAAGGTCTCAAATCTGAAGGCAAGGGATGAGCTGCGCCCATACGGCTCACTGGTGGCAGTGGAGCTCCTGCTACAGACAATTTCCCCTCCCAAGAAGCACTCTCGAATGATAACGTCAAGTGGGAGCCCTATACTCACCTCACCGAGCAACTCCTTGAGTGGCTTTGGGAAAATCCTGACAATCACGCAATTCTCTTCAACGAAAAGGCACAGGGGACACCTTCTGGGGCTTCAGCGACAATGAAGACTGGTCTCTGTAGGAACAAGAAAGACATCAGAAGTGTGATCGCGAAAGTGATCTTCAATGATGATGCTGTATATGGTGCTACATATGGTGCCCAGCCTGATAAGTTTTCCCAGGCAGTACTGAGTTGGTTGGATATGTTCGTTCAATTCTGATTATTCCCATAAAATTTAATATTGATTGTCTTACACTGGCAGGTTGAAGAAACGGTACTGAGCACAGGCAGTGAAGTTTAAGTCTACAGGCTATGGTGTCGATCCCAATGACCCAAGGTATAAAAATGTACTCAGTAAGCTTAATCGCTATCGTCTCGTGACTTGAAGCATGCTGATGTTATTTCTATAGAACAAGTCGTTGCTGAGTTCCCTTACTGGCATAAATGTGATCATATGTGGCATGGGAATCCCACATACAATGCAAGGCTGTTCAACACGACCCCTGGCATATCTCGCAGTGCAGATTTTACGTCTATTGTCAAGCGTGGTGAAACGACTGCTACCAACATGACTGCGCATGTCGGAGAGCAATCCAATCCAGCAGAGAAAAACAATCAGGACTCTGAAGAGGACCTTGGTGGACGAGAGGGCGATATAAGCATGGCGCTGGGCAACACTGTTGGGGACGAGCTTGAGGCCACTATCGACCTCATCAACTCTGATGAACACCATCATGGTGATGTTTGAGGAGTGGACTGAGCCCAAAGATGAAGGGGCTGGCATGGCCGTATGTCATGATCTAGATCAAGACCAGGCAATGGTCAATGCTGCCTTAGGAACATTTGATGATGAAGTGATTGATTTCAGGCTATGTGGCCCAGCTACCGCACAATCTCAACTCCCAATTTCAAGTCGTCAGGTAAGTTAGAACATCAGTAAATTCAAAGTTAGCTGCACAGTACTGTAAGCCACTGCATGGTATGTGACAGCTGTTACAGATTGACAGAAAGGTCCCCCTCTATACAGCCATAGTACAGGACATACAGATCTAATAATGCTGTGCAGCCATGGTACAGGGCATACAGATTTGATAATGCTGTGCAGTCCGTACAAGTTTTGGCAGCCTGCCAACCACTGTGCGCGATGTGCGCGAGCTGTGTTCCTAACAATACAACATACTATCATCAAACTGTGAAATTCTGTATCAAAACCAATGTATTGCAAAACTGTATTCAATGAGTCACATATATAAGCTATCACTTGTCCATGTCTGAGCCCGAACCACCTGAACCACCATCCTCCCCACTGTCCAAATCCGACTCAGAACCAGTAGATGTGGCATTCTCCGAGCCATTGACACCTCCCTCTCCTTGACCCTCGTCCATATCCGTATATACGTCCTTGTCCAAGCCGCTCTCGTTGATCGTTATATTACGCGCAGCACCGCCCGCAGGTAGACAATCCTCAGGTTCGTTGTCTTCACCCTCGGAATCTGATATAGCCATGCCAAATTCATTGCATGTAGCGTCGTCGTTGTCTTCGTTATCATCCGGGGAACCATCCCTGTTAAGCATTTGATAATTAAGGATTACCAAGTCACATGAAAGTCGCTACCGGATACTTACAATCCCTCGTGCGCCCAAGAGGTTAACATTTCGTGAAATCGGGGTCCTTTGGTCTGATGCGCTGCAAGTTGCTGTATACTCTGGAGGAACTTGAGATATTCGGCCTCAAGCTCCTTGCCGTTGATGTTCGGATTCGTGTCCTTGCCGTTTGTCCTATAAACTATCAATACGGAACGAACCTGTAATGAGTAGCAAGTAGCCCATCAATAGTAGAGGAAGGTAGGAAGCGATGAGTACACACCATTGCCGCGACCAGTGCGAGCACCTTCTGGGGGACCGACGTTCGGAACTCCGGGAACGATCAAAGTGACTTGGACATGTCAGCATAAAAGACAGCATGACAGACTTGCTTGAGGACAGGGTGGCCAAAGTGAAGCGACTTTCCCTGTGAAAAGGATATATGAACACATCAGATATAATGGAAATCACTTACGTGCGCATCAGCATTACCCCGTAAATACTCTGACGACTTCAATATCTCGTTGGCTTTGTCCTTGATCGCCACCAGGCGAGCTTCCCAAGACATGGCGGAGGGCGGCGCGTGGAGTGCATACCCAGTAGGGATGATATCTTGGACAGCCTTTTTCAGTAAGCTGCGAAACGACCCAATATCTTCATAAAGCTAATTGCAGTGAGTCATGAACCAACAGCACAACTCAAAAACGTTACCAAAATAGCCATGTCACACTTGTGGTCCCTGTAGCCTAGGAGAATAATATTGTTAGCAGAAAAAAGAGCGAGATACCACTACGCACCTTTTTCGACTTTCTCTCCATTTTTGTCGTAGCGCGCGATGACACCTAACAAAACTTCATAGCATTCCCTATCTACCGCCGTTTTTTTATCTGGGTGGAAGGGGTGGTTACGGGAGAGGGAGCGTCGCATCTCCGTCTTTGCAGTCTCCAATAAATGCCTCCAGAGAGTAGGGTAAAAGCCAATGTGCCATGGTTGAACTGTAACAGTACGCTTTGGATTCTTTGAATACTTGCCACGACG
>JBBPPG010000776.1:0-15915 GCA_038091855.1 Leccinellum luteum
GACCCATAATATGATAGATAATTAAATATTACGATAAAACTTCTGCATGGTCAAAAAGGAAATACATAATAATAACTCTTACAAACAAAATAATAGTTACAATAAGTTTATATTTTCGGTTGCATGGTCTCCGGCGCTAAAATATTATATTTTTGGGGTTCACACGATTTTATCTAAAATAAATGGGTTTTCTATGCCGCAAAAGGTATTATTATTGTAACCATATAAGGTATTCAGAAAATTATATATTTTAATATACTGAACAGTGAATGGGCGACGAGCGGGCGATATTTGGGCGGTGCATGGGTAATTACCAGACGTTCAGTGCACATTGAGTGCTTCCCCTGGCCGCCTACCGACTATTAGAATTGATACCGATGGTCGATTCTTGACCCATTCCAAGCATCAGCAGTTTTGTACCAGATGACGAGATCCGTACATAGCTAGATAGCGCGAAGTATTAGAGCTGCCATTCCAACAATCCCCCAAAACTAAAGCTAGACAGGAGAGCGATCAATCCAGAGTCTGGTCCGGTATCAGCAGCGACCGTCCCAGAAAGTGACCTTACAAGGTGATAAAGCACGTCGCTTCCACAATGATTTGCACACGAAGCACCTTATACTTAGTCCTGAGGCGGGAGTTAATGGATGAAAAGGTAGATTCAACAGATGACTTGCCTTCATCAACGCCAAAACGACAACATAGTTCTCGGAAAAGCGCCATCGAACAAAGTGCGAAATGATTGCTGCCAGATTAAGTATTTCAAGATCGGTGCTCAGGTCTTTGGAGTACAAACGAGCTGGAAAGTACGGATAAGGTTGAAAAGGGTCGACAATGTTCGAGTCTGCAGGAAGCTGGCGTTGAATAGCAAAGAGGGTTTGACCATTATCTTCGAAAATGTGCTTGATGGTGCCTGGGGTCAGAATACTACTACCCGAGGGATAGAACATCACCAGACTATTGCCGACATGAGTGGAATGCCGACTGAAGCTGACCTCACCAAGCTGGTAACGAGCATGGAAAATAAGTCGCTTATGGGAAGTGTAGGGAACCAGGTCATGGGGGACGGGTAGCTTCTGCTTCTCAGCGACAGTGCCTGGTACTGTTGGCACGTGGTCGCCGTTCACGTGTTTGTTGAACAGAGCCAGACATTCCCTAACAGCGGGTGGACAGTCAGATCGTGCAAGCCAGCCACGCAGCTTCGCTCCTTGAATAAAAGATTGCAAAATTGTTTCTTCAAGTTCACCTATAAGGTAGTGAGTACTTATTGAGGTGGGTTGTTTCGTCAACGAACCAAACTTATTATTAGTTGGCAAACGTTGGAGCTGACCAATGAGGCGCTCAAATGGAAAGCACCACCAAGAGCGAACAGGTCCAAATAGTTTGAGGTAGTCATAGATATGGCAAGCCATATGAGCGTTCGGTCGCAAGGGCGCGTTAGGTAGAACTTGCTTTAAATCGGCCAGCCATGAAGTGATACATGTTTGATAGGCTGCCATCCGCGATGTTGTCATAACCCGATAGCAAGCGATTTGAACGGCGGATACGAGATGCATAGTGTGGTCGAGGACACGTCGCAGGCGATCCGCCACTTCCTTTGATGGATGCGCTGAGCCGTCGCCCCACATACTGATCAGTGCCAATGGTAAGAAGACGGTAGTCATAGTTCTCCATTCATCAGCTTTCAGTGTTCCTGCTCGTGCTTCGCCGAAGTTGTGGGGGACCGACCTCAACCAAGAGGGTGTATCTGCTTCTTCGATGATCTGCTGGATGCGAAGCATTACAGACGGAGTGGATATCTGGGGTTGGGCGGGTGCGACCATCGGTTTTGTCTTCCGCTGACCAAAGGTAAGATAAATGCTCAAAGTAACTATTAAAAGTGTACCCACCCATTCGACGAGTGCTTTAACCAAATGACCTTTGTACACCTTCTTCCTTCCCACCGAAGGAGGTAGATCAAGGCCTTTGACTACGAATTTGAGGGCGTTGATGTTCTTACTAGCAAGCTTGCGCTCCAGGGAATCAAGATGATCCTGAATACGCAAATCTTCTGCACCAGCTCGATCATCCGTGGCAGCGACAAGCAGAGAGTGGATACTCTTGATATGTTTCTGGTCATTCTCGCTGAGTGACTGCGCATCCGTCGATCCATCCACGGCGCGAAAATTTTCCCTGAATGCGGGACGCAGATCCGATTCACTCTGCGCCTTGGCAGCGATAGCGCTGGTAAGTCCTAGATTTTCACGAAAATGAGCTTGAGCTAGTCCCTCGAGCAAACAATGCATGGAATCCACAACCAGCTGTCGTGCTGGGTCCCAATATGGAAGACGCCAGAGCGATGACCACCGAACCCCATACCGAACAAATAGTTTCTGCCGTTCGGTAGGCGAAGCGTCCTTGTAAGCCTCGGCATGACCCCGCAAAGTGTCTCTGTCACGAAACCTCCAGTGGGAAGATGAAATGTCTGTCCTGCCAAGCGTCGATAAATGAAAACAGTGGCAAGCACTGCAGTAGAAATGACTGGTAGCGGCAGCCATCTGAGCGGTTTTTCTTGCGGCCGGGAGGTCACAGACAACGCATGCGATAGCAGAACGTGTGACACGTCCCTGACCTGAGGCTGTATGAGAAAAACGAATGCCTCTGTCCCAACTCTCCTTCATATCGTCGATTAGCGGATCCAAAAAGAAATTTAGTTCGTCGCCAGAGGGTTCGTGTGGACCTGGGATGATGCCTGCAAGATACATATTTTCTGGTTTGTAGCGGATATCCGTGGGTAGGTTTAAACATGCGCAGGAAATAATGCCGCAAGACGTTGTTGCGTTGCGTTGGCGGTTTCCTTCCACGTTGAAGAAATCGACGTTCAAAGAAAACAAGAAACGGCCTTCATCACCACGATCAACGAACAACCGGCGACCACACGGTCCAGTGAACGTGCGCAAAAACTCCCCATCCCACACGTCCTTTACAATCTCCGGCAATGGCTTATAGGCGTTTTGCGCGAGTTCGTCACATTGCTTGTCCATCAGATGTGACACAGCAGGTTTCGCCAACAACCCGGCCAGATAGTCGTGGAAGTGATGATAGATGAATGATTTGGCGGGGATTTTACAGCCATCATTCGGGTCCCGGACAAGGACAGTGTTGCAGGGACCACCGTCCGGATGGGATCGATTGGTGCAATGAGAGGGATAGGTGGGATCGGAACTAGCGACACAGATAGGTCTATAAGTGCAGTTACATCCTGGACAAACTGCATATCTAGTAGTTCGACCTTCGAGGTTGAATCGAGATAATGCCGTCTTCACAGTCTTGGGGATTTGGGAAAGGGTGCGATCGCGAATGGTTTCCGCTTTTGAACCGACCAAGTTAAATACTAAGTTGAGGACAAGCGATATGATACCAAGGAAAAAGTCTCCGCAAGCACGACTGACACCAAACAAGGTCACGCTGACGACACTTAGGAAAAGTGAAACCTGAGCGACTTCATCGCAGAGATCGATGGGGTAGTCAAAATGATGAGCTGATAAAATGATATTAGTACCAATTCAAATCGTCGATGGAAAAACTTACACGAGTCATATTCTACGAGATCACTAAAGACTTCGGGTCGGTATTTGTTGAGGCGATCGTCCAATGAATTGCACAACTCGAATAGTTCCTCCTTTTGTATAGTCACCGAGGCGACTCGTCGTTTAACATTGGCTATGGCATTCCGAACACCCGCCAGCTCGGAATGGAGACGTTCATATGTATTGGAAGAAATGGGGGAGAGGGACTGCTGTTCGATATCCTGTATCCGAATTTTGATTTGGTCAAGTACTCGATGGGCAACAACTGTACGATGCTTCTCTGGCGGTTGGTATTTTCTACCAGAAGTAATTTTGTTTAGCAAATGAGCGGCCTTCAAGAAGGTCTTATCACCTTTCGCCGGATACGATCACATTTGGAGTGACAGGGATGGAATTCCTTTCCAGGGTGGCTGGAGTCGACAGACTTTCTGGTGCCGTCGAAATGTGGTCTGAGTCGCACCCGCCTGTTCTTCCCAATGCGATTTGACTGACGGCATTGGCAAGATCGTCGACATTGGGAAATGGAAGTGAGTGGGTCGTTTGTTGCGCTTGGAATTCTTGGCGGGAAGCCCATAGTTTGCTAGGCTGCGAATCTAAGTCGGGACCATTGTCGTTGAGGGTGAGGGAAAAGATAGATGCGGAGAGATCATGCTGCGACTGATTAGCGGGCAAAGCAGCAGATGAAGGGAATATCTCACCTCTGGTGGAGGATTTGACCCCTGAGATCCGGAATCAAGCGAATTGGCGATTGCATGACGGGCGAGACGCGCAACAGCTGTTCTGCGCACGTCCTTCGGAGGTTCATGCTCAGGAACTACCACATTCCGGAGGTGAACATGCTTGAGTCGGTTTAGCTGAAGCTTGCCTGTGGGATTCCTCGCAACGCCATCTTCATCCAGATCACAGCAGAGTGAACAGCTACAGCGATACTGCTGGTCGCGAGCAGGCATGATGGGGAGAGATTAAACAAATGGAGCAAATTATTACATTTTAAAACGAATTCTTCTCACCCCGAAATGAATTGATGGCCCGCTGACGAAACGGCGCCGCTGGGACAACATTGTAATGTTGTGACCCCGTCGCCAATGGAGACGCCGCGCTAGAAACAATGAATACAATACACGACTTCAGTTGTTTTGTATACTCACCGCTGGTCGTGACGACGGCACCAGGTCCGTTGCGGAGTCGCCTTGAAGACGATCCTTATTGTTCCGGATGGCGCGTTGCCTGATAACCAATGTACGTTAAGCATCCTCCATCATTTATACTCATACGAGTTGCACACCATCTACTGCATTTCCTAAGGTAACGCCAAACCGTGGCTTTCACTAAGTTAAAGTCTAAAGTCTATTACTACTGCATACTACGTTGTACCGTGAAAGGAAGGTAGCGGTAGCGGATGAAGAAGGAAAAGCTTACATAATGTCGTGAGCGGGTTGATATTGTGAACCGAACTCAAACCGGGAGCTGCCGTCGGGTCACGTGTATAGCCAAATTCGGTTCACAATATCAACCCGCCAATTTCACACGACAACCCTTTCCGATCTTTATTGTAATCGTTTACAATCGTCTGTAACTATAGTACTAGATAATGTACCTAGCAAATGTGAGGATTGCGGCGCGCGGCGGACGATGATGTAGACGCTGCCTACATAACCGCTGTTCCCCCTTTTCATTGATGGCCCTACCTAGGTTCTAGTATGATTCGTGGAACGTCGGGATGCGGATTAAGGTGGGAATGGGTGATCGGGGCGTGGGGCGCGCACCGCTCGCCTCTGAGCAGGTTACGGCAAATGTGCGTAGTTATGCTGGCTTATTGTATATGATCGTACGAGCAGCACAAATGACGCCTGAAGTAGGAGGTTATTATTGTATTATTGTTGGCAGTTGCTTGTATATAAGGTGCGATGTATTATTGACCTCTTTAGCTCTCGTGATGGAACCGGACCATTCAGGACCAGAACCTATGGAAGACATCGAATGTGGACCATGCATGAATTGGGTTAAAGAGTGGGCTAAGGTGATAGCTCCTTCCTAGTCGAATTTCTAATATTGCTGACGTTGGATCTCAAAAATGCAGGTTCACTGTTCCTGTACAAGGCATTTTGATTGCGGAGTAGTGCAAGAGAATTTAATTCAGGTACTTGGTGATGACCTCGAAGTCAGAGTAAATCGGGCGGTTGCATCGGCATTGGCGGATCTTATGGTTCCTCCAAAGAGAAACTCACATCTTGACGAGGTATGTGGTATATCGATCTACCGCGGCTGAATGCTGATCTGGCGATAGATACTACTGATGGTGACCACTACCACTTTGTGTTATTTTGGTCACGTCTCGTGGCATGCGTTAGCAAGTGTAGTCGGATTTGCTGTTTTATACATGCGGCACAGCCAACCGGTTAGGATCACAGGTACGTCTATCTACCTTTTAGAGTACTGTAGCAGTCTTATTCATGCATTCAGGTCAGCTAGTTAGTGTTATGCCTGGTGGCTGGAACGAGACGTCTTTCTGAAGAAGTGTAACAGATGAGATCGTGTATGATACTAACCTGTAACCAGATTTTGAAATTTTGATACCTTATCACGATAGTGCTGGAGTTCGTATGCACGGTGACAACCATTGGCGAGCCCGGAGGTCCGGGATCGAAGCATACAAAAAGTCGTCTGCATGACTTTAGAAATCGCGGTGTTGTGGTTGTCTTACAAACCGCATAAGGTTCGATCGTACGTGCGCAGTTCAACATTGATCACAATCTGTGTAGTACTGTAACTAGAGCACAAAAGCGACGCTATGACAGATCTACTACTCAGTGAATGTTAGACGGTCCTGAAGATGAGGAAATGAACGTACTGCTTTGACTACCTTGGTTGCTTTCTTTCCCTTCCCTGTAACCTTTTCCAGCTCCTGCCGTCGAGCGCGACTTGACGTATATTTCAGGCGCATTGTGATGAGATCGTTAACAGGCCAGGATTTACTGTAGTGCTCGAGGTCGGGAATGGCATCTAGGACCTAATACTAGTTAGCTGGGTCAGCGTGTGAAGACAAAAACAAACACACCTGGTTCCGTATGACTTGGAGGAGTTCAGGTTTCTGCATTGAGGCGCATTTAGATGTATCAAGATGTTCGTTAACCAAACGATACGTCAGTTTCTGAAAGCATGACAGTCAACACTCGAGTTTTAGATTAGTCGAACGTATATCTGACCTTGAGCTTCAAGAATTCTTTATGATTCCAGTCAAGCGCTGTCTCGAGATTATACCCGCCTTTTCCAGGTCGTCCGGATTCGCCAGTGGGTTTGGGAAGTTTGGAGTCCTCAGATAAGTTGCTGGAGGCATCGTCGATATCGGTGTAAGATTCAGAAGATTCAGAAGATACGTCGGAATATTCAATAGTTGTAGCTTCTTTTTCACCGACGACTTTCCGATGAGCCAACTTGAACTCCCGTGGGATCGGAATGTTGAGTGGAGACTTGATCTTCGGGTCAGGGGTGGCCGAGTAAGCGTTCCCGGTGCAAAGAGCTTCATCAGCGAGGAGTCCAGAATGGCAGAGGGTCTGCTTTACGAATAGTTCCTGCTGGTCGGTCAAAAGCGGTGGGAAAGGAGGCGGAGCGGTCTTCGCGGCATCGTCAAAGAAAGGGGAGATAGGCTTGATACTGGTCATGGTTGTGGCGGAGTACGACAGTGGAGGTACTTTATTGCAACAAGTGCAAAGAGGTAGGAATACCAGTCTCTCGAAACACCTTCGCTACGAGAACAATAACATTTTCTAATTTTGACGATCACAATCATTGGTGTGGTACTTTGTAGATTACAACGGCAATAAGGTCGTCATGGTGATAAGTTGGTGATAGTTGTAGTTACCATAGAACCCAATGAGGTCGCCCGTCTATTGTATGTCATATGCATAAGTAATGCTAAAGCACTAGCGTAGTCGTCACATACAATGTTTGCCACTCTCACATCTCCTTTCGCCAACCGTTCCCAGCATCGATATACCAAGTTGATGCAGATCAAGACAAGCACAGGTGGGGTTTACACACTTGCCATTTCGCACGACGGACAGGCCCTGGCAAGTGGTGGTGAGTTGTGAATCAAGGAAAGAAGTCATGCTAAAAAAATACTAGGGACTGACGGCGTAAAAATATGGAGCATGTCATCTGGTAAAGAAATAGGTTGTTCCAACGCCGACCAGGATACACGTGGAACCGTCAGCTGTGCGATCTGGTTGAAATCGAAACATAGCACAGTGGAGACGCTCTGTTACGGTACCGGGCTCGGATATCTCGCGTTTCTACGACCAAATCCGGTGGATGTAAGTGAGGATGAGTTATCATCAGTATGAGACTATAACGACTTGCAGAATAAATACCAGGAAATTTGTGCCAGGCGACTTGGGGCTGGATTCGAAATCACTTGCATCGCCTGGGACGCGTCTTGGTCTGGAGAAGGCTTACGCATCGCTGTTGGGATGCGTGATAGCGTCGTGCAGATGTTGTCACTCAGCACCAGCTTGCAGCTCCAGTCAATCTTCGCTGGTCGCCTCAACGACACAGTACCACGCTCGATGGCCTTCACGGATCACGAAACCGTGCATATCTTCGGACTTTTTGACGGAAAAGTGTGAGTAAATAAGCACGTTTCGAACTTTGCTCACTGGGATTAGTATCAGAATGAATATCTCCAGCGGAAAAATCTTGAGCAACTATTATTGCACATCCCCCATGTGCGTATGCTTACATATCCAGTTATTGTCATAACCTGCGATGTAGTGGATACGCGGCAGTTAATGTGAAGACACGACTTGTCGTTATCGACAATACCACCAATGGATTCACCTTATATCGTTTGGATAGCCCGAACCCAAACCAGACATACATAACAAAGCCACCGGTGGTGTTTGTCCCGAAACAAGTAACCTTTGCAGAGGATGTTAAGATCATTGTTGGTGGAAGCGATAATGGTGCCGTATACCTTTTCGATAGAAAGTCGGGTGAAATGGTCGAAAAGCTTCACCATGCAAAGGGTGGGCTTGTGCAATCAATCACAGTAAGTGTGGAACGCAGGAGCGTACTAGTTACTTACCATTTGTCTAGGCTCGTGACTTGATCGAACGCACCATGATCGCAAGTGCGTCGGCAACTGTAGGCCAGAAGTCCGTCACAATAAATATATGGCAACACCGGTATACTTCCCGTAAGGCAGAGAACTCGCGCGCGCGCCAGAGAACACGGAAGGCTTCAGTCTGGATGACCCTTCAACATTTCGTCTCTATCACGCTGGTTGCCGTTTTGTTTCTGGGAATCGGCGTGACCATTGCTCAGCCGGTACGCTCATGCTAGGACGGGAAAGTGAATCTGACAATTTGTTTTAGAACATACTAGAGTTATGGGCAGCGAACATACCTCCGCTGGAGGTGTCTGAGACGGATGGAATGAAAAGAGCGTCTGATGAGCCCGGGTCGCTGGAATATCTTGCAGAACAATTCATGATTCTGGCCTGGAAGGCTAACTCCAAAGTATTCGAAACCGGCGTTCACGAGGAAGCCAGTTACACACTAGGAGACCGAGCAGAGCAATTCATGGCTCTGGCTCTGCAAGCCAACTCTCGAGTGTTTGAGGCCGAGGAGCTGGAGGGCATCGACAAAGAAAACAATCTATGAGTACAAGTTAAAGTGTAGCCCATCTGTGTAATTTACATTGTACGACTCCTAAGTTGATGTTTTCATCCTGGGTACGGAACACTGCGTTTCCTAAGGTACCGCCGCCAACGGAGACGCCGCGCTAGAGGAGACAATGACAGATGAATACAATACACGAATTCAGTTGTTTTGTGTACTCACCGCTGGTTGTGACGACGGCGCTACCCGTCGTGGGGTCGCCTTGAAGACAATCCTTATAATATGTTCCGGACGGCGCGTTACCTCCATCGTTTATACTCATACGAGTTGCACACCATCTACTGCATTTCCTAAGGTAACGCCAAACCGCGGCTTTCACTAAGTTAAAGTCTATTACTACCGTGACAACGAAGGTAGCGGTAGCGGACGAAGAAAGAAAAAACTTATATAATATCGTGAGCGGGTTGATATTGTGAACCGAACTCAGACCGGGAGCTGCCGTCGGGTCACGTGTATAGCCAAATTCGGTTCACAATGTCAACCCGCCAATTTTCGCACGACAACCCTTTATTGTGATCGCCCACACACGCGGCAACTTCCGATCTGAGTTCGGTTCACAATATCAACCCGCTCACGACGTTATGTAAGCTTTCTTTTCTTCATCCGCTACCACCATACTTCCCTCAATGATGTAGTGCACTACGTAGTACAAGTACAAGTATTTACTTTACAACTTAGACGTCCAAGTGCGAAGTCAAAACAAAACAAATGTAGACGTATATGCCCGCTCGTGGTTCCCGGGAAGGGCAGCGCGGTGACTTCTTCCTCATGGGTGACGACGAAGGATTTACCCAGAAATTGGTGTGTGAGAAATTATCGAAAAACACCACGAGTGACTCGCTAATCACGCTAACGTGTGCACCACAGGCTTTGTCCATCTCTACTTCATCCATCCATCAACAGATGTTGCCAATTCCTAACCTCAAGATTTCGCCCGCGATGTTCGTCCAGTCCACGTTGGACATCCTCAAATCATTTGCAGAGGGACGCATCTCTTCGACGAAAGTCTTCCAGATGGTGGAGCTCGCTCTCGCTGGGACTAATGAAGAGTATATTCCCGACGATTGGCTCGACCTCGTCGATATCATTACCTACAATGGGCTCGCTGGGTTCCAGCACATCAAGGCAACCCTGGAACGCCCTCTTACTGGTAGGTTAATATCTCATGGACTTTTATGTTTAATGACCCGAATTCGCAGTCAATTCGGCGTCATACACGCCTGTGGGTCCCCAAGGTTTGGTTTCAATCATTCAAAATTCGGCATTTTTACTAATGCTCGCGATCGCAGCCTCTCTAGCAATAGATACTGCTTCATCCGCGCAAGAAAATCCTCCACTTAGTTCGACTGCTGGGTCTACGCAAGGTAGCGTTTGTAATTATCTATCAATCCGCCTACTCAGATCTCTTCGCAGGTGACCCTAGCGACTCTAGATCGTTGCGCCAGGACCCGTCTGCTTGGACGTTGGTACACGATTGGGCAGCAGGAGTATTCGAGTTCCCTGAGCTGCTAGAGAAGTTGAAAACGAGTTTCGGCGGCGCTTTCGTTGAAAAGGAATGGTCTGGAACTTTCACTGCGGTCTTCGACGCCTCCGCACCGGACAGCGACGACGATAACCTGCTTGCCACAAGCGGTAGCTGCATTTCCCGTCCTGTACGGGTTGTTGAAGAAGCTATGGCCACTCTTGGTGTTTCCTTCCATGCTGCCCCACCACTGGCAGCGCCACCTTCGACTCTTGGTCGTCGTCGCCGATCTAACAGTGATGTTCCCCGCCCGCGTAAACGTCGCAATGCAGGATCGATATTTATCGATATCTCTGCAGCAGAGCACGACGAGGAGGAAGACGAGGAGGAAGACGAAGACTATGATGGCGAAGTAACAGGTACCCTACCTTCTCAGCAAGTTCTACCAGCTGGACACGCATTCTACGCAAATAGGCTCGATCAAATTGTCGAACGGTACGGGGTGGGTAACCAATCGCGCTCACCACCGCAAGCACCCGTTCCGCAACCTCTTCAACCTTCTCACATCGAAACTCAACACGACAAACGAATCTATATCGTCGAGTTTTTGACGCGTAAGCAATTTACATAGCTTTCTTTCAGAATTCTAATATGTATTTTAGCGAATATCAAAACCTTTTGTCGTACGTTTATTGAAACACGGGGTTTACGCTGCTGGGATGTCGCGAGAATCCCGAACAAGGCTTACATTGAAGCGGACAGCCCACATCAAATACGGATGACCTGCCCTCCATCTCATACGGCCACCATTCGATCCATCCTGCGAGTTCCTGACCAAGACCTCCCACATCTTACCCCCGCTCAGACCTCATTTCACCCTCGTTCATGGGTTCGCATCTTACGCGGTATCTATAAGGACGACATTGGTTTCCTCCTTTCTGTCGAAGACAACAACTGCGATGTCCTCGTGGTTCCCCGTCGTCGCCCTTATGACAAGATCGACAAGGATGATGTACAGGAGATGAAAGAACATAAACGTCAGGAACGCAAGCTCTTCGATGAGTCTGAGGCCAGACAGGCGGGTTGTGAAGTCGTTCCCTTCAATAGGAATGCCGGTATCTTTATGTGCAAGAACTTCTATTACCACCGCGGACTTCTACGATATTCGTTCGCAAGATCTTCCTTAGAACTCGTCGAAGCCCCCCATCCCGACCGGATCGCACTACACGTTGAAGCACGAGTTGACCAAGAGCTTATCGAACGCACACACCTCCTATTCTCTTCTGCCTTCTGGCGAGAAGGTGATCTTGTGCGGTCGACGGCTGGTACCCTCGGGGAGCAAGGTGCCAAGATAATTTCTGTAGCACTTGATCAAGGTATCGTTACCGTGCAACCTTTCGAATCCGACGTCCCCGAATGCGCAGTCCCCATCGTTGAAGTCCGACGTTTGTTTAAACAAGGTGACTCTGTGAAGATTTTGGCCGGTTGTCATCGAGGATCCGCAGGTACAGTCCTGAAACCTGGCGAAAACGAGGTGAACGTCCTTTTGGAAAGCAAGGATATTGTAATGGTCAATCTCATTCGTATGTTGCCACCTTGTTAATTATCTCCCTAGGTTGTTGTACCTTGGCCGTTCTTGGAGACGTATATGCCCGCTAGAAGCTGGTCTCTCGTCACTGATCACACTGGCCTTGAGGCCAGTTCATCAGCTCCATCTCAACGCGAGTTTGACGAGGTCATGCAAGGGGACCTTGTAAGTGTTACTGCAGGGAATTACCGCGGGTCAGAAGGATTTTTGGAAACCAAAGAAGGATCCGACTGGATTTGGGTCAAAATCCATGTCGAGCAGCAATGGCGCAGTGTGCTCCTTCACCTCGACGAGGTCAAAATCTCCAAGCCGCAAAATACCTTAAGCTTCACAAAAGAACATGGTTACGATGTGACCGTCGGGGATTTACTGCAGGTCGTTCGAGGAGAAAAACGTGGTATTTCGGGTATTGTGAGGACTATTGACTTCCTCCGAGCCGAAGTTGGCCTTATGCTAGAAGCGAATAGAAGCTGTGTAAGTCATCTCAATATTTCTTCGTCAATCTATACTGACAATCGTAGCTAACCATTCCAATTCCATTATGCACGCGCCTGGTTCCTTTTTCTATGCCTCGCGGTCCTGTTGGTCGCGACGTATGGATAATCGGTGGAGTGTATAAGGGGTACCGTGCTACCCTTCGTGCCGTGAATCGACAGACCTGTGCAGTCTCATTCCCTGGCCATCATTCGTTGGAGGTTAAGAATAGGCACCTGGCAACAGAGTGCGTTATAATTTCCTTTATATCGCGTTATCTTAATTTTCTCGCAGACAAGGTGTTCTTCTAAATGGTATCCCCCTGGAAGGGGCACGACTATCGCAATTACAAGCTCTTATTGCGCGATCATTTCGCCCCCCAACCCCTCCACCTATCCATGCGACACCACCCCCTTCTCCCAGAGCAACGTCTGCTTTGGACGATAGCGAAAGCGATGCATGGAGGGTTACTGCGGCTGACAGAGAGTTCGACAAAGGCAAGTACATAAAGCTGGTATCAACTACCTATTAACTTCTCCTAGGAACTATCGAGTGGCTCTTCGATAACACGTTCTGCGATTTCTCCCGTTACCAACTGGCATTCAACGTCAGCGTGGGTTACGGTGGAGGCAACTACGTTAAGCGAGTCGTACGCACCACCTGCCCGGATCGCTTCGCCAACCACGAGGGACAAGCCCCTCAAGGTTGTGTTTCCGTTACCGTTACCGGAAATCATGCAGGTAGTGGTGTGGAGCACCACTTCATCCCTGCGCGTTTCCTTACTCCCGCAAGTCCGGTTGCCAAAGGGCAATTGGTGTTGGTCCTTCGGGGTGATTTGCAGGGTCAAATCTGTCATGTTATTAGATGGGTTAGAAAGGAGAAAAAAGCAGTGATCACCCCATCTGCGCTGAACAAATCTTTCATCCTCGCAG
The DNA here is from genome assembly GCA_038091855.1 of Leccinellum luteum. Lineage (NCBI taxonomy): Eukaryota > Fungi > Basidiomycota > Agaricomycetes > Boletales > Boletaceae > Leccinellum > Leccinellum luteum. The sequence continues at coordinate 13,704 of JBBPPG010000776.1, forward strand.
CTTCAGACGTTTGCTTAGCTTACCTACCCAGTGAAGCTTAGTATTATAATGTGAGGGATACATAAATATTAGATTAGTATATCGTTACAAGCAGATTCCAAGGATGCACCGAATCGACGGAGGGACAAAGGTCTCCAGCTTGCAGGTCAAGCAAGTACCGTCTTACATACAAATGGAAATGGGTATGATATATGCAGTGCTGTACGTACAGATTACCATTCAAAGTACTACCACTAATGCCGTCTCTGTGTCCAATTCGACATCAAAAATTCTCTGGATGACTGCGCCGCTGCCTCTATTTCCGATGGGAACGTCGATTTTTTGCGGAAGGTCTTGTCTCGCCTTCTGGTCCTCTCGACTAATATGCAGCCTTTCGATATCATCATGACCCTGCGAGCCTTCCCATGGCCCATTCCCCGTAGGCTCATATAACTCTTGCCACAATGTCGGCTTTGTCGGTTCAGAAGCCCGCGTTAGGGTCCATAATCCCTCCACGAATCCTATCGCTGAGTGCGAACACCACTGACCATGGTTTAGCTGCAGGTACCTCGACAAGAAGATTTTCGTACAATTTTATGATAAACAATCAACGCAACCACGCTGAACGCCAGTAGGTTGACTGTCATTTGTATGAATCCAAGGAAGGTCCAGGAGTTGACCCTGTCTAGTTCTCGTTTCGTCGAGGGAATACGTTTCTTCCAGATGCTGATTTTTGCGTCCTCATCGTTACCAGACGATGCTGTAGCAATCAGATAGTGCACGTCTCCTTCGTGCGCCTTTCGAACATATCAACATGGTAGTCAGGTGTTCGAACACTTGAAGGTTTCTTACCGTTACTGTTTGCACACGCCCTGTCGCAGAGTGTTGCAATACTTGATGCAGCATCCCACTAGCCTTGTGAAATACGTAAGCCCTCCCTTCATCTCCTCCTCCCACTATCTTGTCGCCTCTCTCTGCAAATGCAACTTGCTTGGGATAGGTCTTCTTCGGCTTGGTCTCGTAGGTCCGGCTACACATTCCATCGTCCACGCGGTGTAAACTATAGCCAGCGACCCCATTATCTATAACGACGTGTGTTCGGGTTTGATCTATTGCAGCTCCGCCGCTGGCTCACTGTTAGTCCATCAGCAAGCTCAGCAGTGTGAAATCGGCTCACATCATTCTTCCAGTGGTATGAGTACCGAGTGTGGTACCGTCTTTGCTCCTGAGCGTGCAGCTGTAAAGAGGCGAGTGTTCATCTGGGTCTTACGAATCAATATTTACTTACATTTCTCCATTATACATCCCAAAGATCATTACGTCTCCCCCATAAAAACAAGATGCCCGTGGAACGGTAGATGGGAGTTCCACGCTGAAGATATTAGACATCTGATACTTAGAGTCCACAGACCAGAGCTGGACTTTCTTGTCGCGGGTAGCTGTAATTATGCGGGGATTGCCTTCAAATAACTCGCAAGTGAGGGTCATGACTTCTTGTCCAGTACCGATCCTTCTTGACCATATTTCATCAAATTCAGTTACCATATCTGCACGCTGCCTCCACAAGATGATATACCCGAGGCCAGTGCCCGCACAGAGTGTTTCCTGTACGTCATCTTTGCGCGTGAGCCATGCTAGGCAAGTCACCGGGTCACGCGGGTTTCGCGTATGATTAGCTTTTGCGGCTTGGATTCGTTTATGCAGATCCCAGATCCGCAAGCCATCCATTCCTATATTCCGTTAGTAATTCGGTACCCACCCATTCAGATCGGTAGACTGACCTCCACTTGCAAGTAGGTTGCCGCCATTTGATACAGCCATGCATAATATGGCATCGCGATGACCGGACAGCTTATATTCGAGGGAGTATGTACTAGCGGATGTTCCCGAGTAGTTTGAGAACATGGTGTATGTGATTGCGTTCATCTGTAAGCGTGGATTCCCTCGGATTATATAGGTAATACACTCATACTTTGGTTATTGTGATTATTGTAGATTCTACATCACGACGATCCTATGATAGGCGATTAACGATGTCATTTGTGCTATCGTACGATCATATACAATAAGCCAGCATAACTACGCACATTTGCCGTAACCTGCTCAGAGGCGAGTGGTGCGCGCCCCACGCCCCGATCACCCATTCCCACCTTAATCCGCATCCCGACGTTCCACGAATCATACTAGAACCTAGGTAGGGCCATCAATGAAAAGGGGGAACAGCGGTTATGTA
>JBBPPG010000777.1:0-15882 GCA_038091855.1 Leccinellum luteum
AAAAAGACCGAAATATAACCGGAAAAAGACCGGACCGGACCGGCCAATCGGTTCCGGTCTTGTGCGGTCCAGTTTCGGTCCGGTTCCGGTTTTTCATCGGTTTTAGGACCGGACCTTTAAACACTAGCAACGTATGAGGAGGCCATGGACCGACCAGATCATGCTCAATGGCTCACGGCGATGCAAACGGAACTACAGACGATGAGGGAAATGAATGTCTTCGAGCTCGCTGAATTACCGGAAGACCAGAAGGCAATAGGATGTCGATGGGTTCTCGAGTTTAAGGAGGATAACAAGGGTGGCTCTGTCTACAAGGCCCGTCTTGTTGCGCAGGGATTTTCTCAGGTACCCGGCGTCGACTACAGTGCCACCTTTGCCCCAGTCATCAAGCCCACCTCCATCCGCCTCCTCGTCATTCTCGCCTGTCAGCACAACTGGGAGGTCGATACCTTTGATGCCAAGAGGGCATTCCTCTGGGGCGTTCTGAAGGAAGAAATCTATATGCGACAACCAAAGGGATTCGAAAAGGGAGACATCCACAGGCTCGTCTGGCGCATGCTGCATTCCATCTATGGCCTCAAACAGTCGGCGCTCGAGTGGTACGAACAGGTGTGCACAGTTATGTCGGAGCTTGGGTTCACCCGATTAGAGTCTGACCATGCAGTCTTTCGTTATGACGGCGAAGATGAGTCTGGATCAAAGGTCGTGTGCCTAATTGGTTGGCACGTCGATGATGGCATGGGTGTCTCAAGCTCCCGGCCATTCCTTGAGGGGGTGAAGAAGAGAATTGTGAAGCGGTTTGGGATTAAAGATTTGGGGCCAGTGTCGAAGTACCTCGGGGTTCAATTCGAGCGCGACCGGAACACGCGCCAGATATGGGTGCATCAGGGCGAGTACATTAGTTTTTTGCTTCAGGAATACGGGCTGTCCACTTGTCACCCTGTGCATCTCCCCGCTGATACAAAAACACCCTTCGGAGATCCTGCAGTATCCTCCCCAGATGTTCCCAACATCCGCTCCTCTTATCTCAAGTTGATCGGCGAACTCATCTATCTTTCCGTCAACTCACGCCCCGACATCGCCTACATAGTCAATTCCCTTGCGCAATTCAATGCCAGGCCTGCTCCACATAACCTTGCTGCTGCAAAGCGTGTCCTGCGGTATTTGGCAGGCACCCTTAACCATCGACTCAGCTATGGCGGTGAAACCGCGCTCCCGGAGCTCCACGGTTATGCTGATGCAAGTTGGGCGAATGAGTCGGGCTGTCGCTCGGTGTCTGGATATGCGTGGTTTTACGCAGGCGGGCTGCTCTCTCATGTGTCGAAGAAGCAAGCTACGGTGGCTCTGTCATCCACTGAAGCGGAGTACATGGCCGTCACGCACGTCATTCAAGAGGGACTCTGGTTGAAGTCCCTTTTCACCGAGCTTTCAGTCCCCTTCCAGACGCCCATCAAGATCTTCCTTGACAATACAGGAGCGATTGCTCTCTCCACCGCCGCCAAATTCCATCAGTGCACAAAACACATTGACATCCGATATCACTTCATCCGGGAGCACGTCGACAACGGCACCTTCCGCTTGATCTGGGTACCCTCGCACGAAAACATCGCTGACATTTTCACAAAACCCCTGCCCCGACCCGACTACATGCGGCTGTCGAAGGCGCTCGGTCTAGCGGCCTCGTGAAGGGGGTGTATTAGACTTTCTTTGTTAGTCTTTGTCTTCCTTACTTTAGACGTCGTTTAGACTTCCTTCTTCCTTTCTTTCTCACTCGGCCGCTATCTGCGCAGCCGCTATCGCCAAGCTGCAGCCGCTATCTTGAACCTTTGGTATATTTAAGTACACGCGTCCCTACTAGACGCTTTTCCTCAGTGTTTCATCTTTTCCGTGTCGCTGAGCTCCTCTATCGTCTAGCTTCACTCATACTGGTGTCGGGTGAGGTGGGTAGAGAAAATAGTCTTGTTCTAATGAAGGCAACCCTTTGCACCAATACGGCACTAGGCACCTCACACTAAAACTTAACTAAGAGTAGGAGTAGTCGTGGAAGGGGAAATCTGACCAGAACAAGACTGGCTTGTTTGGTCATTGCATTCAAGTATATATACTACTGGTATATGCGCACAGACCAAGCTGTGTCTGATGATAAGCTATCTACTACTATTATATAAGGTTATATGATTCTCACGAGTGTGGGAATATTAACTACATGAGGTGTACATGTGTTATGATGTCATAGATAAGAAGATAAAGGATAAGGTCAGGTAATGTCACATGGCTGGTCATGTGATGGGTGACTAAGGAGGTCACGTGACTCAAAAAGAATGAATCGAAAAATAAAAATAAAGGGTTAAAAACGAGGTTTGTAACATCATGTGATTGTTTAGTCATTAGTCTAGAACTTACTTCTAGACTATTCTTTCATTTTCTATGATGACTCATCCACATTACTTTGCTTACTGATCAGCTTACTGATCATGACTCATATTCTGCCATTATGACTCAGATATGACTCAGTGATTATATATTATGTATAGAATCTTATACACTATTGGCTAGAACTCTTACATAGTGTTCCATCACATTCTATATACCATAACATGTACAAACAAGTCATGTAGTATATAAGATGGACCCTTTAGGTCCATTTAATCTAATACTTTTACCAATGGTTCTTTCTTTACACTTATCACAACTCTCAACTGCTTTCAAGTTACTTCTCAAGCAAGCTTTTCTACTTCCCTAGTAGGTTTTCTACTAGAGATTACTTCCCTTTATTTGTTCTTGGAGTGTTCTATTGGAACACATATCTTCTCAGCTGCGCACAAAGAACTAGTAGAAGTTTTTTGTTACAATTGTTCCTACTAGAGTTTGTCTTCATGATGCTATCTTTCGCTTCACCCCTTTTCCTTTCTCTATGTCTTTACAATCTGATTCCTCTATTCTTCTTTCTCACCCCCATTACAATGAGTAAGCAACTCTTATCTTCTTATCTTCCTATCTCCATACTTCCTTATTATTTTGCCTTATCACCATCTTGTTATCTTGTTATCTCTTTATCTCAATTACCTCATATGTCTTCCTCTCATTCACTGCTACTTACACTGCTTGGTCCATGCTCTGCACTACTGGCTTAAATACCCAGTAGCATGATGGTGTTGTCACCCAACTAGATCTACACAATCAAGCATTAGTATTCAAAGCTGCCTCAAGCCCTTAGTGTGATCACTTAAGGTAAAGAGAAATTCCTCTTGTATCTATCTCAACGTGACTCTTTGTGAGCTCCTTGATGATACACTTTAAATGCTTTGTGTAACAAAAAATCTAGCTCTTCCCTTGCCTCCTGCTGCCTAGCAGATTGCCTACCATTTCGCACCTATGCCCCTCCTGCAACACCTTCCACCCTCCCTCCTCAGACTCTGAAGATATTCACTCTACCTTTGCTGCCATACCCCTTGGAGTCCCCAGAAGACCCACCACTGATGAAGAGGAAGATTATATCGATGCTGAAAATAGAGCCCATTTCTTTTCTCTTGCACCTGTTGAATTAGTAGTATTCTATCTTATCTATTACTTCCAATTCTAGACTAGATCTATTCTAGATCTGTCTATCTTATCTTATTTTTATCTTATCTTCGTTTCTCTGATGACAAGATAGTTATTACTCATTTGCAGTATGATCAGTCATCCACAGTACATGCTGACTGATACAAAGATAAGAGCCCCTATTGCTATTGGCTCATATCTCTTACTGCTTATATATCATGATAAGAGTTTTTTTATGCTATTGGCTAGAATACTTACATATGATGTTCTCATGCTCTATCAGAGCAGTATATAAGGGCCACTCTATCGCCCTTCATTCCTTAGTTCTCTTCTCTGTATCCAATACCAGGAATAGATCTCTTAACTCTACTCTCTTGGTTTCGAGTATCAAGCACTCCCCCTTACCAAGTAAGTCTCTACTTGAGATACTTCCTGGGTTATGACTATGCCAGTGGAACATTCCAGTTCCATTAGGTTATGAGCCCCGCCTTGTTAGGCTAGCTTGTCTTTTGTGTACATCCAGATGCCTAGCCCAGACATGCAGCTGGAGCTTGCTATACTTGAGTCACGTCTTCACTATTTGGAGCTGGCTTCATCATACCATCATACCCACAGTTCTGATGAGATACTTCCCTCTCATAGGACTACTTCCATGAGAGATACCCAGCATACACCTGGTAGGCAAAATCCTCCAACACTTCCATCAGATCTTGCTTTCGAGGTCCCTCTTCTATTCGCTTCAATCCTAATCCTGTCTTCATTGACACTCCTATGCTCCCCCATGCTTGCTCTTATCCTTTTACAATTCCCACATTGGAGGACTTCCATATGAGAATATCTCGACAATCTGTACTTGGAATTCACAGACAACCAGACAACAATCTATGTCTTGTGTGCCCCAACTGCACTTACCCAGGCAGATCTTGACAGACTTGTCCAGTCTGCTCTTTCATATTTCCTATGTTCATCTATGAGGCACCAGCCTTTGGAGAACACAGAGCCACTCAACCTTTCCATAGATATCGTCCTCATCCACCCTCTAGATCCTCGTCGTCCACTGGTTCCCTCTTCTGATGACAACCTCCTCGTCCTCTAGCACCCGGAGAATGTCGCACCATACCTCGTCCGGATACTCCCATCATTTTGCCTTAACCTCACCGAACCAACGATCCCTCTCTTGCGGAGTTCCTTCTCTTCTCTGATCCACTCAATCATTCCTCATCCTCTGGAGCCACTACAGGTTCCAAATCTCCACTCCCTCATTCTCCAAACCCTCTCCTGCCAATCCTTACTCCTCTTCTGGAATATTCATCCAGATCCAATCCTGATGCCCACATTATAGATGTCATTCAACCCAGATGATCAGATCCTGACCCCATTTGCTCATTTTCTGTATCTAAACAAGGTGGATCAGATTCTATTCATTAAAGATGGCAACAGGGACTCTGGCGACATGGATGTCATTTGTCTCCACCCACCACACAATCTTTACTCGCTGCTGCTGAGTCCCCCTCTAGCCCCCACTCTCCAAGTCTGGTGGAATGTCAAGATGCTGTTCACCTGGCCAGGCATGGAAACAATTAATGATTCAGATTGTTACTCATTTCTGGTCATTTTCAAACTTCCAGAGATCTCTCAAGGGACTTGGGTTGGCAATCACAGGACACCCTATGAATATACCTTCTCTTTTAGAGGAGAGACTACTTGTCCTTTGTGTAGCTCAGCAGGTTTTCATTTTGCCACTCAATCACACAATAATCCAATCATCTACTACTCTTTTCCTCATTTCTTGGGCTATGAGATGATCTGGTGGGATCATTTTCCAAACAACGATGAGCATGTACAGCTCTTACAGTACTCCATGGGGTTAAACTTTGTTCCTCCTACTCACTAGGATGAGTGGGACAACAACTGGTCGAGAGAAATTCCAACCATCCAGGACTGGAACAAGCAGTTCAATGCAAAGATGCGGAGGAGGTTCTTTCAACAGAACCTCACCAATCAGGTTACCAGGGCACTCTTCATTTCTCCCTTTACTTGTAACTTCATGATGGCCATGAAGTCAATGCTTGACAATAACCCTGACATAGATCTGGACCCTGTCATGCTTGCTTAGAGTTTCGAAGCAAATGTCTTCAACTACAAGCAGACCAGATTCACAGAGGCAGCTGGAAGAGAAGATGCAGATCCACACAGTCTTTTCAAGAGGATACATGCACTATGTAAACAACGCCATGCTCAGTCTGACCTGGCCAATACAAGGCCAATCCGAATTCTATGTTCAAGATATCATCAGGTCTCTCCAAGGCCAGTCCTCCACACTACATAACTATTATGATCTCCTTATTTCTTTCGATATTTATCTCTACTTCTCTCACATGTATGCCTTTATTCCTGCACCTCATAACAATGAAGGTGTCAGAGATGATTCCTTCCCCAGAATTAGAAATCCCCACTGGTTCAGTACCTTGTATTATGCAGAGTTTTAAGACTCTTGTATGATTCATTTATTCCCAATATGCTTATTGGAGACTGGTATGAAAATGAATCATGAAACGATATAAAGTGAAGAAGAGAAGGATACTGGAAATACCAGAACAAAGGCTTTCGATGCCAAACTAGGCTCAAATGGCTTGATCAGAGATATAGGAGATGGAAGGATTTCACTGAGAGATTTCAAGCACAAGAATCGGAGAAAGAAGAGGAAACAGATGAAGAAGAATATGAAGCCATGGACTCATCTGCTTCATCTGGAGCATCACAGGAGATCTCCACAATGCCAGAACTCTCTTCCAGAGATGAATGTTCTGAGACGATGGATGATGATTGGGACCTAGAAGCAGTATAAGAGTGGATGGAACTTATTCCTTTTGATCCAATTTTTCTTCTTCCTTCACCACTTTTTGACCCATTTGAACAGATTCTTTTTGCTTTTTATTAGCATCATGGCTACAACTCTCTCAGACTTCATCATTTCCAAAGAGCACATGGGATGTGTTCTCGTCCTCATCAGTGCATCCAACTATATATCCCTTGGTTCAATGGAATCAAAGAAGCTTCTAAAATGTTAGGAGGATGGAGCTTCTTGATAGAGGACAACATATATCCTGCTGGCAGAACCCAAGTGGAGAAAGACAAATGGATTATGATCGACTCCAAGATCCTTGGCTTCATGTCATCGACTATCCACATGGACCTTCAGTCCAACATAGTCTGGGACTACATACCTACTGCAGCGGACACTCATCTGTCTGTCTGGAAGAACCTTTGGGACATCCTCTCTGGTCTTTTTGCCAAGAAAGGTATTCCTGGACAGTTCTATCTGTTCTCCACTGTCCTCCACACCAAAGTCGAGGACAGCAAGGTCTCTGAAGGTTTGAATATGATCATCTCCCTCTTCAAGCAGCTCTCTGCAGCAGGTCGGACCGGACTTTAAAACACTACCAATAACGAGTATGTACGAAAAGAACCCGGTCCGGGGTGACACCGGCGAGACCGTTGGACAGAATGACTTACCGTGCTCATGGAACGTGGATGGGATGGGACAGAATGGTGCGGGACACGACAGGACGACCTTGAGAGACTCTGCAGAGGGTAAGACCAAATGCCTATACCCTTACAGAGAGCTGTGGCTCTCTACAGTGCTGCCTGCTCTGCATGCAGGAGCTCGAACGGACATGACCCCTTACCGTTTAGTTTGCTAGCCTGTAGGTCAATGGGCGGGTATTCTCGCCACACCTCACCTGACCATCCCTCATCAAAGGTATCTTTGCTCAAGTCCCTTTCCAATGGAATGCCCAAGCCTGACTTGTCTTCCATAGGCCAATCCATTGGATCATCTGGACCTGCACCTTGTCCGCCCTGTGTGCCCTGTGATGCAAGCTCCAGTGCTGTCATATTCTCTGAGTCAATCCCTGCCACTGATGCACTGGAGGATGAGAGTCTGATGATTCCTTCGGCAGCACTATCACCATTTTGTTGAAAGAGGTTGGCAAGAGCATGGCCCTGAGCATCTTGACACACCGGAGCATGGGCTTGATGTCGATAAACAGCGGAGTGGTTGGGATAGAAGATTCTGTAGTATTCACAAACCAGCATTGATGCAGATGAACTGAGAGGTAAGTGGAAAAGTAATTGGATTCCCATTTAGCACATCCTTATCGATAATTGTTTCAGTATTCTGACATGCCAACCATCACCGTACCTTGAAGTGACAGTGGTCAACAGCAGACTGATTGCCCTTTGTTTTTTTTGGCACATGGCCACTCATCTCTCTCTTTGCTTGCTCAGACAATCATTGTGCTGATTTTTTTTTTGCAACTCATAGGAATGATATCATAAACAATATCACCAATAACAACTTTGTTGGGAATATAGAACCTCAGCCTCTTCGGCTGTGGCACTCGAGTTGTTCAGCCCTCTGAATGCCTGCAAGCCATGCATGAGTGGGCAGTTTTTTTAATTTTTTTCCCCATTAATTCATTACATTGACCACAGGAAGAAAATGTGGTGATGGCAAGGAATCCTCGGTGGGCCACTCATACTCCTGCAGGATGCTTGAGCATGGGTGGGGTAGACATGTCCCTAAGACTTCAAGGTATAGAAATCCTATATGGATCTCTATTGCACAGCCAAGGGTAGATAGAAATTGTCTCTAGTAGAAACTCACTAGGTATTTAGACAAGAACATTATTTGATACTAAGCCGAGGTATCTTCACACTTTTTGTATAGAGGAAAGTGACCTGATATTTGTATCTCAGGCTGAAACCTATATATACTACAGTGTATGTTTGTACATATTATGGTATGGAATGTTTGAAGAATATTCCAGATGATCATGTAAGAAGTTCTAGCCAATAGCATAATAAACTCTACATGATCAGTAAGCAAAGATGTAACCAATGGCTAAAGTAGCTCTTATCTACATCTTATCTATATTATGTTTAGAGTGTCCTTCCTGAGCTGGATTAGATGCTAGGAACATAGCTCCTTGATTATCACAATTAAGTGGTAATGGTCCATTAATCTTATGACCTATCTCACTAAAGAGATGTCGGATCCAAGCAAGTTGCTTAGCCGTGTCAGTCATAGCAATGTATTCTGCTTATGTAGAGGATAGAGCCACTATCTTCTGTCTTCATGATGACCAGGAAACAATAGTGTCTGCAAGGAATACATAATAACCAGTAGTAGATCATCTAGTCTCTATATCACCAGCCCAATCAGTATCACAATAGGCTATGAAACCATTATGTTTGGCTAAACCATTAAATAATGGTATTCACATTTGGCAAAGCTGGACCTAAACCCTAGCTAAGCCGTAGCTAAGGTATGGTCAAAGTTGAGGATGCCGATGCCATATTCAAACTCCATGGTTTCAAACTCCATATCCAAATTTAGCAAAGTACGTGCATGTAACGATAAGATAAGATAGCATGTTTATCGAATATATACTTAGAGTTAGTAGAGTTAGTGTCTAATACCATGCACATTCAGCATGCGTCGTCATCGTCACACCAACATGGCATACTAGTAGTGCTATCAGCATGCCGCGTGGTCATGACGTTGCAGCGCTGTCCTTGTCCTCGTCTCTCCGTCATGGCTTCCCCATGTTGCTGTCATCTCCATCTGAATCGACACATGTCATCCTCAGCGTCATCGTGCATCATGCATCGTTGGTGCCACTGTGTTGTTGTTGTTGTTCATTCGCAATGTTGTCGTTGCACTGTTGATGTCATTGTCCATGTCGCCAATCAGCATCACCCTGTCGCTGTAGTGGAAGCAATCGGGTATCCCTAATGTAGGGGTAGGAGGAGATATGCCGAGGGTGAAGGCGAGCAAGGCACCGGTATCCACTAGCGGGGTTTGTCTTCAATAGACCTGCACAGTCGACGGACGATAGAGGGGACTCGGGATAAGGGATGATAGTAATCCCGTTCGGTACTCAAGACAGGACAAGTGGTCGACTGCTGAGAAGAACTAGACTGGGGGTCTAGGACTTCAAAGCCTTGCATTAAATACTATCGAGTACATGAGCACGGACCATGCCTTAAGGGCAGGCGTGCAACTACAATGACTATATAAGTATAAAGGCGACAATGCGCAAGCAATGTGGTGTGGCAGAATGGAAGCCAGGGACCGGGAGAAGTAGAAGAGAAGCCTACCATGGGATAACACGAGGATGGTGGCAGATCTATAGATAAAGGGTCAATAAAGGATCGAGATCGATAACGATACAAGATCGGGAGATCTATCGGCGATGAAGTCTGAATGCCGATGACCGCGAGAATGATCTATCAAGATACGATCCGTGAACTAGAAAGGAAAGGTGAGCGTCTATAAAAGTGTCAATAGGTGTAAATAATAGAACTATAGTCACGTGGGCTGTAGGGCGCCAACCTTGATGACTAAGAAGTCACGTGACCTGATAAGATAAAGGAATAAGCGCGGATGATAAGGAAAAGGGGTAAGACCGAGAAGGGAACCCTAGACTAGGGGTAAAACCTAGGTTACGAATGAGGTTCGTAACAGTCGCGGAAGGAAGAGGGAAGAGGGAGTGGAGGAGAGGGAGAAGGAGAGACTGCGTGCATGTTGTTGACATCGCCACATGTCCATTGGGACACGCTCAGCAGGTATACTGATTGGAGAGGGAGAGGAGAGGAACAGGCAAAGGGAGGGGGTGCATGCAAGTCGTTGATGTCATTGCTGCTCTCATCTGTGTCGCCAGTCGGCGTCACGCCGTCATGGGAGGGAGAGGAAGAGGGAGCAGAGGTGAGGGAGAGGTAAGGGAGAGGGAGAGATGAAGGGAGGAGTGTGTACACATTGTTGATGTCATCATGTGTCTATTGGGACACGCTTGGCGGGTGCACTGGGTGGAGAGGAAGAGGAGAGGGTGCAGGGGAGAGGGCTCATGGGTGTGTCATCACACTGTCATCACATCATCGTCAATGATGTTGTCACATGTCCATTGGGACACACTCAGCGGGTACGCTGGGTGAAGAGGGAGAGGAAAGGGAGCGGAGGAGAGGAAGGAGGAGAGGGCACATGGGTGCATCGTCATGCTAGGGAGAGGGGTGGGAGGAGGGAGAGGGTGGGCAATGGTGGGTACTCACCATCATCCTGCGTTTCTGTGTGCCTGCCTCATCCTCGTCCTTATCCTTATCCTCATCGCATCATCCCTTGTCACCTCATCCACATCATATTGCCATTGTCATGTCTGTCATCATTGCACGTTGGGATTGTGTTGCAGCATTATTATTGGGTCGGGTCACCGAGTTGTCATGCATTGGGTACAGGTCCACTCGGGTGTGGGTATGGGTATGAGTCGAAATACCATGGGTTTACCCATGACAGACCCTATTCACCAGCATGGGTATTAGTGCCCGTCAAGGGTACGAGTATTTTAGGGATGGAGGTATGGGTATGTGCGGGTATACCCACGAGATTCCCTACAAGTTAGCAGACAACTTGGAAATGTAAAAAAAAAACTTTCTCTCATCCCATCATGCCACAAGCATCTGTTCATTTGGAGATTCTATCCACCCTCCATCAGCAAGCCATATCTGTAGCCATCCAGCGGAACCAGGAAATCAATGCTCATATCAATAGCAGCAACCCTGATCTCACCAATGACTAGTGTTTTAAAGTCTGGTCCTAAGACCGATAAAAAACCGTAACAGGGCCGGAACTGGACCGCAAAAGACCGAACTGATTGTCCGGTCCAGTCCGGTCTTTTTCCAGTTATGGTCCGGTCTTTTTGATTCTGAGATTTTCGAAAAACTGATAAAAACTTGTCTTAACCAGTCTTAACCGCTTAGCGGTGTTAGACCCTATGGGATGGGATATTCACCAAATTTCCCTGATTTCTGCATATTTTCATGACTTTTTCCGAGCGAGTTATGTTAATTCTACAAAATACCTTCTCCAAAATGAGTGATTACTTGGAATTGGGCATATCTCGACCGCGTGTGAACGGAATTACATAAATCTTGGTGGAAACGGACACCAAGGGTATCGGCTAGACTCGGTACAGCCACTGCCAAGCGTGATTCACACAGTAATATATTCTCCGAAATGTGTTTCTAAGTAGTTAATCTCGAGAAATGACATGCACTTTTAAAATGGTCATATCTCAATGACCCCTGAGCCGATTTACAAATTAAAAATATGGAGCGGAAGCCAGGACTCAGTAGCAATTTTCATACCCTTGTATGACCGGTTATAAACCGTAACCGGACCGGCGAAAACTGCAAAAAGACCGATTTGCGGTTTTTGGTTGGTCTTGGTCCGGTTTTTCCAAATCAGGAAATTCCCAGGACTGGTTATGGTCTCGGTCTTGCCCAATTAAGGCCAAAAACCGGACTGGACTGGACTTTAAAACACTACCGATGACTCAGATGATTGGACAGATCTTGATGAATCATCTGGGGGGGATAGCTCAATGGTGCTTTCTCTGATGTCCCTTGACTCCTCTGTGCTCTCGATTGCGCTTGGTCCTATGTCAATCGACTCAGAGACAGAATCAGATGATACAGTGTCAACAACAGAGGAAATTGACATATGTTATAGAGAAATGCTCCAATCAATTGCGATATTGGAGGATGAGGTACTGGCATCATGGGTATTGGAGCGCCCTGACGAAGAAATGATGCGAGCCTCTCAACTGCCACTTCTTGGACATTTTTCTGAACATCGGCCTCATCTATTCCGCAAGAAGCTTCGTGTCAACCCAGAAATAATCAGTGATATCCTAGATGAAATATGTGATCATGCCATATTTCAAAATCGATCGATAAAACAACAATTACCTGTCTCAATTCAATTGGCTATTTTTCTCTTTCGCACTGGACACTATGGCAATGCTTGCTCCCCTGAGGATGTGGCTCAATGGGCAGGGGTCAGTGTTGGGACAGTTTGCAATTGCACTCACCGTGTTATGGCTGCACTTCTGGAACAACACAACAAGTTTATCGCAATACCCGCAGCTCATTCTTTGAGAATGCACCAAGCACATGCTTTTACTGAAACTCTCACTTGTCGAGCTTGGCAGAATGGGGTATTAGCTGCAGATGGAACGTCAATTAACTTACATGCATGACCTGGCATGTTTAGCAATGGGTTTTACAACCGGAAATCTCAATTTTCTCTAAACTGCCAGGTTAGTTAATAGTCAATCATATTGTCCCTGGCACCATTCTCACATACTTATGGAGGGTGTTGTCATGCCACACAATTTGATGTTCGTAGACTATGGGCTGGGCCACCCTGGGAGCGTGCATGACACATATGCCTTCCAAGGGACAAGAGTTGCAGGAACGTGTGGGGAAGCAATTCCCCCAGGTCATTGGATCTGGGTAGACTCAGCATATCCATCTGAACAGTGGTGTGCTGTGCCATTTAAGAAGCCATGGAATGGTTGCCTCACACGTCAGCAAAACATATATAATCGTTATTTGTCAAAGGTGCGTACACATGGTGCTCACCCACATGATTGATATATTCAAGTTTGATGGGTTGCGATAGGTTTGCGTGAGGGTTGAACATGCGTTCGCAGCCTTGAAAGGTCGTTTTTAGTCCCTGTGTGAACTTCGACTCCGAATCAGATCAAACGATGACTTACATATTGCCACTTACTGGATTACATGTTGCATAATCTTGCACAACATGGTGATTCACTTTGAAGAGCAACGGGGAGATAACTCAGAGACGGGAAGAGGAACAGTGGGCTGGGCAAGAAGGGAAGCAGTGGAGTGGCAGGAAAGGCAAGATGATGATCGTTGAGCAGCACCGGAAGTTGCAGGAGGGATGGGACAGCGCTTCCAGAATTTCTTGATGGAAAATCTGATACATGAACATGGCAGGCACCTGTAAATGAAACGTTAATTTTTCTCAAAGTGTATAGTCGCTTGGAGTTGCCTTACAGCGGTTTTCATAGCGATGCAGAAAACGCGTCTCAAAAATCATTCGCTTAGAATTGGCAATGTCAGGACCCCAAAACCATTGTCACAGTGTGACCATTTGACTTTTTTTGCATTGTGGCCTACTCCACCGCACCCAGACCAGACAACACTACTGCCAACCTTTACCGTGACCAACTTGAATAGCGACATGGAAAAAGCCCATATCTTCAATGTTTCCCTAACTGTCTATTCCCTGCTCAAGAAGAAGGCAAGTAAGGGTGTTTCGAGCCGTGTCAAAACTTCTGCATCTACTGTTATGAAGGAGGAGAAGTCGGTCAAGGTCAAAGAACTTGCGTTTTCCATCGACGATAATAACTATCTTAGCTTTCTCACAAGTCTACTTGAGAAGCACAGGCAAGAGCAGTACAAAGTTTCTGCAGACCGTCGTTTTCCGTTCAAATATTTGCCACCAGGAGTAAAAGTGTAAGCTCTTTTCCCCTTGTTCCTCTCCATGGCTGGGCCGTGTCTCTAACTGCTTTTATTTTTAGCCTGCGTGATGCAATGGATGTTGACCATGAGGCCAACTACAAGGAAATGGTGACGAAGATTCAGGAAAGCACCGTTACTCTCACGAAGATCTTTGTCGATATGAAAGACGTCGAGAAACTTGCTACTGCTTTGGCATCATCAGGTGGTCCAGATGAAGAAGAAGATGAGGATGATGATGGTGAAGCTACGGTATGTGCTATATCTCTGTTTGTGTTGGCGCTATCCAGTTACCCATAAAACTTCATAAAACTTCACTCTGAACCAATAGAACAAACCTTTGGACTTGGATATGCGTCTTATGCGCTGGCGTCTCAAGCTTCAGTCTCGTTACAAAAATGATTTTGATGCAGGATATATGTATGTTGGTCCAATGGGGACAATTGTGCTCACACCGGCATTGATCATGGACTGGTGTCGCACATTGGTATATTTCTACCTCTATTATTATAGAAATACCCTAATGGTTTGATACAGGAGGAAGGTCAGGCTATGCTGAGCAACCCGCCAAACATTGAGTCATTCACCTTGGCAGCAAAAGGAACCTATCTACATCCGTCTCGAAAACCTCTCCCGGGGCCAGCAAATCAGCCGGTGACACCAAGTGTCGACTTCAATTCGTTGGCGTCACTACTTGTCATTCAAGCACTTGGAGCAAACTTCAATTCTGGTCTCGTCCAATCTGCTGCCAGGCCTACACAGGCTACACCCACTGTGACAACCATAACCAATACTCCAGTTCCTGTAATGCCATCCCGCCGACCTGAGCAGCACCGCGACATCACGGTGACTTCTCCGCCTATTCTGTCACCGTCACACCTCCGACGCTTCCTTATCTATGCCGAAACTATCTCGGAGTAGTGCATGCACCTACATACCAGCACGTGCTCCAACTTCAAGGTATTGGGCCAGACATCTTGCATGACGTGGAGAACAAAGTATTGGCGGACATGGGGCTCAATATGGGTGACATTGTTCGGTTCAAGAAAGGCAGCATCACATGGTGGAACGGACCCGAAGCAAAGCATAAGCGAAGTGATTCCGGAGATGCTGATTACCCTAGGCCCAATCACAATCCAACCTCGGAAGATCATCCGCCACCAAGGAAAATGATCGCATACGAGAAGCGCTTTCATGAGGGTGGTGGCTGCCGTTTCACTAGACCACCTATGGAGCCTGGCAATGAAGCGGAAGGCATTGACTACGATCTATACTACAACTGTGAGATGCATAGACGGTGGCTTCCTGTTCCAAAGGGTTTTGTAGTTGTCGAGGATGCCAAAGATTTCGAGTCGCAGAACGATGTGTTTTTTTGATACCACATAGTACATCACATTTATTTCACCGTACTATTTACTATGCAATATATCCGGACGCTCTGAAATAATCCTCTGCTTTCTCCGGCATAATACTTTGACATGCACGAACAATTGCCATCATGGAAAGATCCATGTGATAGCGTCGCAAATAAGATTTGATCGCAGAGAAGGCTTGCTCGATTGGATTGTAGTCGGGTGAATACGGCGGCAAGTAAATTAGTTTACAAACTAAAATGAGTCAGAACGACACGACATATACATGTCTTCAACGAGTGCTCGGACTTCTTCGCCGTGGTGGATACGACAATTATCCATGATGAGTACACTACGTGGACCGGGATACGGGGTGGTATAAGGCATCTGTGAAACACATCAGTCATGGTCACTTTCAGACGTACTAGAAATAAAGGGACTCACTACATGTTCCTGTAAAAACCAGACAAAACGTGCGTTATCGACGGGACCTTCTATGATATCGTATGCGATCACACCATCCAGTGTGATGACAGGAAGAATTGAGTAGCGCACACCACGTATAAAGTAGCGCAGACCACAGCAGCGCTGTCCCCTGAGC